>JALPQI010004669.1:0-73089 GCA_025490895.1 Thaumatotibia leucotreta
TGTACCGTAGGTATTAGAGCCGAGTGATACGCCTCTCACCACAGTCGCCATCATCATCATCATCATAATATACCTATATCGGAGCGGCCAGAGTGCTCACAATGATTTGAGCACGCCTCTATTGTCATGGCGTTAGAGTGCATGTTCCGATATTTTGAGCACCGATATATCTGATGACGAAGGTACATAATAGGTGACTGTATGAGTGCGCCTGCACCGGCGAGCGACGCCGGGGCATGCGCACTAGACGCACTCCCTCCTCGGGATCTATCAAGTACCTACAACGTTTCGAACTTAGCGTTATTTGTTGATGCGAGCATCAGCGACGTGTGACGTATGTGAACATCATGACATAAAATATATAACTTTAGCAGCGCAATGTGGCAATGGCAACCAATATACGTGAACCTACTCAATTCTTAATATTCCTATCAAATGAACAAAAAAATGTATCATACTTAGTCCGACCCGAATACTTCGAATAACCCTCATGCGCTAACACTGCACGAAATAATAAGGATTTATTAAAGGGACTTTTTAAATTCATTATTTCAATTTTAAATTCTTTATTTAGAATTTTGCTCCCTACATTGGATAAATATGCAAGACAATTCCTCCTTCCAACCCTTCCCTCCTTAAATTTTTATACTGTCGAAATAAAACTATGAAAAACGGATAAACTCGCGTATATTAATTAAATTTAACTTCATCCCTACGTTTCGAACACTTTACAGGGTTACTCGTGGTCTGCGGGCGACTGACAATGGAGGAAATTTGATAGATCTAAAAAACCGAAACATACAAGTTTGATTCATAAATATTTCATATAAAATTGCCAGTAATAAAAAGATCAACACCGTCAAACACATCAGCCTCACGGTCTATGTCTAGAATGTTCCTTTATCAGATGAACAACTGGATCCCAAGCTGGTGGTAGAGAAAAGCTTCTTTCTATCCTATTAAAGTTTGGATATTTCATTATCTATTATCTATAGCGAGAACCAAATCCTTGTCAAATTTATAAGAATGATTTGGTCCATCCATGACATACTCCCAAATTAATTAAGATACATATACGCGAGTTTATCCGTTTTTAATATTTCTTGAGTAATCCTCGACTCGCGGTAACCGAAGAAAACTTTACACTTTCATTAAAGTTTATCATTCTGTGGTTACCTAAATAAATTATGTTTAGGTAAATAGCGTAAGAAGCTTTTAAGCATAAGTATGACACCAAGTCGCCACCAAGTTTCTAGTTAAGGATTCATCATTTCAGCCATAAGACGTTTACTGCTGAACATAATACTTTACATACACCGGTTAGAAGCGACCAGCATCCGCGTCTCCCGGCGATCTTGTGGGTGGACTGTGGATATCCATCGCCGTGGTCTCCACTAGTAGTTACAAATCAAAACACTAGTGAACAGTCAAGTGCAAAAATAAGTATCGAAACAATCCGCTCATAAATAAGTTACAACGTTCTTATTACACAGAATTAGAGTGCACCATTTTTGTGTACCTACCTACACCTTTTTTGTCTTTGATTGAACACTAGGTATTATCATTGTTATCGATCGACATGTATCAAAACACAGAACATAGCAATACGAGTAAATGCTATAGTTCTGTGGATCAAGAGTCAAAATTAGTGGTCGATCGATAATTACTCATTTCAATATACCTACCAATTTATTAACAACTATATTTATATTTATTGAATTTGATTTCCATGTGAATTATTTAAAATATATTTTGAAAACGTACGACCGTACGTGCTATTTGCGATGGGGAATATTTATTCCTGAGATGACGTAGAATATGGACGTATGAGGATAAAAATAAATAGTTTAAATTTAATAACACCTCGTTTTTGATGTCAATTCACGTCATCAAGATCTTCGTAACCGCCGTGGTGTTACTGAAACATCAGCCTTATCTGCTTGCAATTAGGTCGTTTTCAGATAACGTACAAGGAGAGTTGCGTATCGTATGATGTTTTATTGTTTCAGATATAATGCTCTGTTTTATTTGTATCTGATGAGCTGATTACCTAAACTATCAAAGGTTATTCAAACATATCTAATAACACATGCTTGGATGACTATTAACACTATAGCATAGATACTGCAATATGCAATAGAGTATATCGCATAGCGATAAGGCTTAGATACAGTGACGGTATCGCTCGCGTGTTGCATTTGCTGCGCTCAGAGTTCAAGAGTCAGTGCAATCGACGGTAACGTCAGCATAATGAGAATCAATTTGTGCAAGAGCTGCGTTTTTCTTCTGTTACTAGTCGTTGTGTAGCTGTAGGTAGACTCTATTCAATAAGTACGCACAACTGTAAATACCTTCACATTAACTTTAGATTTGTGTAGGTATCTATAGTTAAATACAAAATATATTTCCCTTAGAGTGGTAGGATTTAAGGGGCAGAAATCGTTATTTAAACGTGGAATTGGTAGGATAGGATTAAAATACAAAAAAGTACATGCATAAATACGTCGGTATATTCAAAATTAAATCTGAATTTTTAAATTTTTACATTATTAAATTAAGCTACATTAAGAATACTATACAATTGAGTTAATATAATACTTTTCGTCAGCTCTGGATCCACATAGTACAATAACGACCGGCGTGCCCTTGCGCATGTCTAATGTCACATATAGGTACTGCACATGTCGTCGCTGATTTGCTTGAAATTTCTTCTTAGATCGAGGACGAATTCTTCTGTTAGGCGGTAGCCTAATATAGGCCAATACGTGCGAAGAATATTTCACATACGAGTAGATTCTTCTTTCTTTCTCTTCGTTTTATCGTTAATATTTTCTTCTGGGTACGTATGTATAACATTCTTATGCTTTCCATTCTTTCACATCAAACGTTATAAAAAAAGGCGTCGCATCTTCTTCCAAGTTGCTCTTGCGACGCGGTGCGATTTTTGTTACAACTTGACAATTTTGTCGGCACATTCTCGCAACGGTCGAATTTCTCGCTACACGAGTTTTGCTTCCGTGAGGCTGACGCCGCAGGACGAGCGGTCGGTTCCCGGTGCGGGTGGCGGGCAGTCTTCCCGCCGCTGTTGGCTAGCCCCGGCTCGTCGCCGGAGGCCCTAGCGCAGGTGCCCCACCTTGTGCACCCTCCTCGTGGTGGGCAGCGAGTAGCTGCAGAGCTTCAGCAGGCAGAGCGAGGACCGCTTGTGGACGCTGTGGGCGCCGGCCGGGCCGGCGGGGGCCGGGCCGGCGGGAGCGAGGCCGGCGGGGGCCAGGCCGGCGGGGGGCGGGCGCGCCTGCGTCGGCGCCGCCAGCATCACCGCCACCAGCACTAGCAGAAACAATCGCAGGATACGCATTTTTAGTGATAGATAAGATAACAAATCGCTGCAGGATAAGTAATCTGCACACTGAGGTAATCTGCCGAATGCTCGATCAAGCTGTGATAGTGACAGAGTGGTGTTGAGATGAGAACTGCAGATGCCGGCGGGTATCTCGGCTTATATAGGCGCGGGGTTATCTGGCGCGTGGACGATAGCCTCCCAATTCGATAAGCCCCAGGTTCGATGACTGTTCACTGTCAGCTCGTTATAGTAAACGTCCCTCCCCCCCCCTCTCCACGGACCCCTCGCTCCCCGCCCCGTAGTCCCATGATCTGGCATTGAGCAGCACCTATCTTGCATCAGATTATTAAAATTTGTTACTTATATAAGTATTTAGATTTTACGAAAATTTTCCGTTGATTGAGTAATATTTTGTACTGTCTATACTATAAATGTATCTTCGTTCATTTAATACCGCTCTACCGGCTGCTAGGCTGCTGCACGTCGACATAGTAGTTTGTTCGGAGAGTGGAGGCTGCGCGCGAGTTGTACTCGTGCGAGAAACGCGCGCCTGGCTGCCAGGGGCCTTCAGTTTTTGCACAGGCTCTAGTCGGCTTACCATAAATCAGAAGAGGAACATTTGACAGTCACCGTCATAAATTAGAAATAATTGGCTAACCGGATACGTCCTAAAATTTATCCGCAACAAATGCAAACTTGAATGTGATTGCGTCAGCGAGCGGGGGGCGGGCACGAGACGAGACCGCGGCAGAAGGCAGAAGGCCAGGTGTGTTATCAAACAAACTGCGGCTAAATATATCGTAGTGTTATCATCACATTCGCAAAGTTTACACACAATGTCACGTAACGCTATCTATGTGACAGGATAGAGGTTCCAACCGAGCCGATTGAATTGGGTATATACTGGGGATATAATTAATATAATTATCAGTGGTTTTTATTTATTTAATCATTTTAATTGAATCAGCTTTTACGACACATTTTTATGCGATTTCGAAACTTAGCAGACAGTTTTAGGGCGATAAAAAATATTAATTATGAAGCGTTTTGAAATAAGTATTCTCAATTAACCAATCGCACCTGAAAAACCCACATAATTTAGGAACCTCAACTATATAGGTACTTTAATAAAATTGCACCTAACGTGGGAGAAAATAATGCATTTTTCATAATAAGGTAGAGAACAAAGTTCGCCTCTATTGCGTTAAATCTGCGTTACCGAATCGAATACTATGTAATATACGGTAGAGTTATATGTATGTCGGAGCAGCTAGATCTATAATGACATCTAGGTGTCCAGATACATTGGCTCCATAGTGGGCGTAGGGAGTGGGCAAATCACGCACACAAGTCCAACACTATGTTCGTAATGCTTAATACAATGTAATCACTATCGCAATACGAGTAACATTTTAGGAAAAGCAAATGTTACTAAATCACGGCCAAATGTTACTAATGAAATATCGCACACTAACACAAAGAAATCACACCAAGTCAATCAGAGATTCTACACTACAAACTTATCAAGAAACGGAAACGAATCCGTGGGTCTATTGGCATGTAGGTACTTAAACTTCACACGTATCACACGGCACGGTCACGGGAGTGTACGCGTCCCGTCCCAACCATCTCCCAAATATGAATGCTCTCTTGCCATTCTAAGCAAGACTCAGAACAAAGAACCAATATCACATCATATCAAATTTCATTCAATGTCCAGACCCACGGCTACGTTCAGCAGTATTTATAACAACTGCCCCGTTTCAAGGAACAAAGAGACCCTCTGTACCAAACCGCTAATGCTGTTAATGTAAACATTGGACTAGGAATGCGTGTCGCCTTGCGCGGGCCTCAGTAACTTAAACTTGGACTTATTTTTGGCAATCGATTGTTTCATTTTGATCTTAAATTGAAGCGAATAACTGCCCCGCGCCGACACGGCGATCCTGACTGTCACACGCCCACGTGTGCCCAAAAACTACAAAGAGGCTCTCTAAAGAAACATAATTACAATCAATCAATCTGCTCGGCTATCCTGCCACCAGAGTATAATAGAGACTCGACGTTAAGTTCCCATATTTCTTTGATAAAGTAGCAAAACATTGATAAAGTAGCATTTTCATAAAACACAGATCAGAAACAGCCCAAAATCAATTTACTAAAATTCATTCACAGTCAGTACCAATCAGTACCAGGTCATATCTCATAGACCATAACGCAAACGTAACCACACCGCACTTATTACCACACCGCGCAGTCTCCGTACCAGCTAAACTGGGTTTGGAATGTGACCTACGGCTAGCAATCAAGTCAATTGGTTCACGTTGCAATAAACCATGCCAGCCACTTGTTTCAACGAAACACCATGCCAGCCATATGCTTCTGCAGCACCACATTGTGTAAAGTCGAATATTCAATTATTCTCGTTTAGTCATAGTCATTTGGTCAGTTAAGAACAACTCAAAATAGCATGATCTTTTTATTCTGTCATGTTCAAATTTAGTAGTAGTTAAAAATAAGTCAGTCAGTCAAACAGTCATTAAAACTGCTGATCTATCAGGAAGGTTAGAAGCTTAGACGTATCACATTAACAACCATGTGTTTTATCGAAATCTCGGCAACTATGTGTATCAATTACACCTCGCCGACAGGGCTGATCCTGACTGCTCCGCTGTTTCATCATCAAATGAACACATTCACTTCAATTGTATGGGAACGTAACCGTTTGTCTTCTCATGCTGCACATAGCATCTCGTGCATACTAATAAATTGCTTGGCAACAATAATAACCTTAAAATGATATCCTTGTTGATCAAATCAGTTATAAAAAGACTCCGAAACTTCGAGACTGACTCAGTTTGATTTCTTTCATGATAGTTATTCCTTGGAATGTAAATTTAAAACTTTCTTCTTTGTTAATAATCAGCTCTTTATCCACATGAGCATTACTATAGGAGAAATAAATCGATTATTATCTGTTTTAAAACATATTTTCTGAGTATACGTCTTTGACGCTTTATACGTGTAAAAATAATGTACGAGTTACTATTGAAATCAAACAAATGCGTTATCTTTAAACGTTTTCTCTTTATTGCTAGCTATAACAATAATCTTGGATTTTAGCGTATTCATCACCCAATATTGTTAAGCGCTAATATTGTCAAACTATAGAAAGTGGACGCAAACATTATTTTCAACACAATCACGAACTTTATTTTAATTTAATACTTCTTACAAATACTATCTTTGTAAGCCAACAGCGTACATTTGCTATTACTGTAATCATTGTATTGAATAAAATTCAAAAGCAGTTCTAGGCTTCGACAGCACTGGATCATAATATTCTTCTACGAGAACTTTCGAGCAGTTCAAACTACGTTCGGTGTCGATTTTTACATTTAAGAAGATTGCTTTAATAGTATAGTTAGGAAACAGTTAAGCTTCCAAATGTAGCGATGATTTTAACATTTAGCACATTATTTTTCAGACAACAGTTTAAACGGTTTACTTGAAATTCAGTACATTTACAGTACTTACGCAGTCACATTTCAGATTTTCACTCACACTTGAAAATAAATAATTCGAAACAATACTTTCCATTAGAGACAACTCTTGGCAAAAATGCATTACAGAGTCCAATTTTCTAATATCACATTCCAGCAAAACGCAATAATAGTACTAGTAACCAAAATCTGTTAAGTTTATCGATGGAGGATAATGAAAATAATTGCTTGATGAAGCTCTGGAACAGTATTTAGCAGTTACGATGACATGAACAAATAAAGAAAGCAATTGCATTTCGAAATTGACCATTTCTGTATATATCATCGAATATTCAATACCAAACTGAAGGTGTTAATAGAGTTCTTTAAATATCTAGCTTATCCAAGTATTTCAACCGGTGCGCTCAGAGTATAATGTTTCACGAAAATATTCAAAATGACATACTTTTTCTCGTCTTTGATAAAAACAATCATCATCAACAATTTGAATTAGTAATACGATTGCGAAACGACTTTCAACTTATGAACCGTAGGTGTTAGATCAACCACCTATGTAAATCGTGTACAACTTTTAGTAAGCTACATTCAGTTCAGCTCTAACTATGAACTGTATCATGTTCAAATGAGTCTATTTTATATCATCCACAAATAAAGTTTTCATTTCACACGAATAGTAGCAACATTTTGTTTTAATTTTCATTTTGTCACAATGTCCAATGACATTACATGTGCCTTTAATTTCTGCTTTATAGTAAAGCAATACAAGACTAATTAATCAACATACTGAACTGATATAACTCAATTACCATCCATTGAATAATAAAACAGTCGTCACTATTTTAGCTTTCCACATACTAGTATCATCGAATCTTTGGTTGTCATCATCATCATCACCTTTGCTTCTTATTTAATACTGAATGAGTATTTAGAATATTAAAATGAACAGGCCGAAAACGAAACAACATCAAAGTACCTTCGGTACAGTTCTGAAAGCTGCCACTTCATATCAGTAAGCTTTTATTCATTTTTTTATAATTTAATCCATGAATTCATTATTACTATGGATAATCCATTTAGTCAACTCTAAGTCACCACATAATTACGGTAACACAACATAATGTATCTACGTTGCTAAATCAGGACGTAGACACTACAGAGTTTTTACAAATGCATTGACAAAACAATAAAGCTTTGCATAATATTCCGTTACACTCAAAACACACAAATGCGTGTACTATTAAAGTGATCTGCTTCATTTATTCAATATTGTATTTCAAATCAAACACAATATTACCAAATTATTTTAATTTTAGTTAAGATCAAAATCACGTTTCCATCATAGTCATCAAACTACAGGCTGGCCGACTCTGTCGCTATTTCACACAAAACTTGCCGACTCTGTCGCCACCTGAGTATTGAGACTGACAAAACAACTCTTGCAAATATTTGTATGATGGCTCACTAAGCAATTCAGCAAGTACCAAAGCTGGTACAAACCACAACAGCACAATCCAATCACAAATCGTGATAAACTCCTGAGACCCAGTAAGATTTTACAAGTTTATTGTTCTTATCATTACATTGGGACACAGTTCCATTTCGTAATACTTACTGATTCATAAAAAAAAATTAATAAACGTAGCCATTGCTTCTTCAATTGCAAACCAGGCATTATTATTTGATGATCATTTCTGTGTAAAAATCTCATTAATTAATGAATTTCAGTTCATAGTAGGTAGTATTGATCCATTTAGTTCAATAATGATCAATAATGGAGACGCAAATTTTCATTATTTCATTTGGTCTAAAACCAATATCAATACCAACATTTTATTTGTCCTGCTTTAGAAGAATACTGCAAATAACAATTATTCGTAATGCCATAATATCCAATCTAAAAACAACATAAAAATAAAATGATTGCAACAATTACAAATCACAGTAAGAAGCCACAGGTGGAACTATACCTGTTTCACTAAAAAAAAATCTATTAGTCTCACGGAACCTCGTTCGTTTTTAATTTATGATCAAACAACATAAAAACGCAACACATTTCTCAAGTGTCTCCAAGATTTTGACAGCTAACTTTATTCTTAGTTACCACTCAATACCACTTAAATAATCCACTTGAAATAGCGTACCCTGACTGATTATTTAAACTATGTCTGACTTTGTATTGTATTCCATGTGGTAAAGTGTTACAGTCTGGCAAACAATTACATCAATATTAACAAAATAAAAGAAATCTTTATCTCTATAGATACACTCATGCAGTACTAGGACTACAATACCAGAGTAAGGAAAATGTAACATGACTCTCCCAGTCAGTTCATGCTCCAGTAACAAAATATTCTCGGTAAACTATAGTATGCACTATTGCAGGAAATAAATGTGTGGTAATTCTAATGCACCACAAAATGTTTGGCGAAACAGCAAATCAAATAACTAAAATTATTTTGGTGCATCATTTATGTTATATCGCATAGAACGCGCCTTACACAACAAGGTAAAGAAAAATGTTAAGAAAACTATTTCCAAAACAATTTCGCCAAAACATCGAACAATCCAATCAAAATGAAAGCAACACACCTGATAAATAAGTTGTCATCCAAATTATCTGCACCACATAAATTGTATGTACTACTTACTCTGCAGTCCGGATTACATCACCGCCGTTTTATTGATGCGTGGTAACTATCAGGTCGCGGAATCCAGGAAGCTACTATCTCTCTCATATTTCTTTATGGAATTGATCCCGGAAATATAAACACTCACGCTTATGAGTTTAGTACTTACAACAGTACAGTAGATACAAATTTAACGAACTGTAACAACGACCTCCGGTCAGCCGTTTTTTTATTTTTAGCTATTTTCTCAATATTCCGGGTTTCCATTCATCAGATCCCACTTCTGATGTCGGAGCAGCTAGATCTATAATGACATCTAGGTGTCCAGATACATTGGCTCCATAGTGGGCGTAGGGAGTGGGCAAATCACGCACACAAGTCCAACACTATGTTCGTAATGCTTAATACAATGTAATCACTATCGCAATACGAGTAACATTTTAGGAAAAGCAAATGTTACTAAATCACGGCCAAATGTTACTAATGAAATATCGCACACTAACACAAAGAAATCACACCAAGTCAATCAGAGATTCTACACTACAAACTTATCAAGAAACGGAAACGAATCCGTGGGTCTATTGGCATGTAGGTACTTAAACTTCACACGTATCACACGGCACGGTCACGGGAGTGTACGCGTCCCGTCCCAACCATCTCCCAAATATGAATGCTCTCTTGAATGGCAAGACTCAGAACAAAGAACCAATATCACATCATATCAAATTTCATTCAATGTCCAGACCCACGGCTACGTTCAGCAGTATTTATAACAACTGCTCCGTTTCAAGGAACAAAGAGACCCTCTGTACCAAACCGCTAATGCTGTTAATGTAAACATTGGACTAGGAATGCGTGTCGCCTTGCGCGGGCCTCAGTAACTTAAACTTGGACTTATTTTTGGCAATCGATTGTTTCATTTTGATCTTAAATTGAAGCGAATAACTGCCCCGCGCCGACATGTATATGTACAGTAGAGCTACCGATGAACTTGACTGTTCTGTACGTACACGAATAATTCACAATATTAGTTGATTGTACGCACGCAGACTGTAACAAAAATAATATGCAGTGTTATTAGGAAAATATAGAATCTCTATATTCTACAATCCTGATCCTGCCTGAAACTAACGGATTATTTTTACCGCAGTGCAGTGGTTGACTGGTAGATAATGCCAATATGGCGTTAATTATACAGAGTTGTCCAAACCTTGACGTCAAAATTTTTTTTTAGATTCCTCACGTCATGAGCTATCAGAATATACCCCATGTATATTAGCCGATTTTTTGTAGTTTTCGAGTTATGAATTTTTGAAATTTTTTTTTTGAGAAATTCTGGAATAAAGAAATTTATTAATTAAAAAAAACTGTTAGGTTTTTTAACTAGTTTCTTTTTGTAAGTGTTACTACAAATAAAGCATTTACTGACAAAAAAATTAGCGTCCTCACTAATGCGGATTTTTCGGAGTAGTCGGTCAAATAAACTTAAAAAAACCTTCTAAATTTTTAATTTAAAAATATAGTGAAATTTCGTCTCTTTTTTTGTTCTTATCAATAAACAAAGACAGAAAATACCACGAAAACTCAATTTGTGTAGTTATTCAAGTAATTTTTTACTACTTTAAAATTTTAAGCTTTTTTAAGTTTATTTGACCGACTACTCCGAAAAATCCTCATTATTAAGTATCACTTTTTTTTGCTTTTACGAAGGTT
This sequence comes from Thaumatotibia leucotreta, assembly GCA_025490895.1. Taxonomy (NCBI): domain Eukaryota; kingdom Metazoa; phylum Arthropoda; class Insecta; order Lepidoptera; family Tortricidae; genus Thaumatotibia; species Thaumatotibia leucotreta. The sequence continues at coordinate 11,184 of JALPQI010004669.1, forward strand.
TAAGGTCTAGGGCAGTCTTTACATTACCAAAAATTCTTGGGATATGTTTTATTTTTTTTTATTTACGTACATTAATGCTATTTTGATGAATTTTTAACGTAAAATTTTGAATTTGGTATTTTTTATCCTACTTGTATCAAAGTGAGGACGCTAATTTTTTTGTCAGTAAATGCTTTATTTGTAGTAATACTTTTACAAAAAGAAAATATTAAAAAAAACCCAATAGTTTTTTTTATCAATAAATTTCTTCATTCCAGAATTTCTCAAAAAAAAAAATTTCAAAAATTCATAACTCGAAAACTACGAAAAATCTTAAATAGGCCCAATCCTCAATAATGTTGCATAAATAATAGAGGTTCATAGGTAACTAAAGCCCTTTGAATCCCTCAATGTTTTGGCGGAGAACTGACGATGATTTCTTCCTCCTTCGAAGGACTGTATACAGTAATATCCCGCGTAATAACATTGATATCTAATTAGTTATTTTCTTGCACGCGGCACATCGCACTACCTCGGATCATATTTTCTACCTTGTAATAATAAGTATTGTAACGTTATTTACTGTACAATGCTGCCAAACGGAATAAATTTTCACAAGGAACAATGCCGAAAGGAATAAATACTTCAATGCAATGCCAAAATGAACAAATTTTCACTAAGTAGTAAGTCAGTGAATGGAAGTGAATGCTTAATTGCCAAGTTTAGGTCACTTGCCCAGCTCACTTAGTTGTTACGAGTAAGTAGCTTAACTACTTCTGTGTAAACTTAAGTTCATACCTGATTAGCCATACTTAGTAAATTATCAACTGTCTCAGTTAACTGAACAATATCTATCATAATAATTAAGACCTATTATTAGTCCACTTGGCTTATTAATGTCTTATATTCATAATTGACTTGTTATAATTATCATTAAGTATTACATTAATTACAGTTATCGGCGGAGGTCCACATTATGAACAGCTACTCGTAGGTGCTGCGCTAATTGGCGCGAGACTAGTGCAGTCTGGAGGCCGCAGGCAAGGTCCTAACTGGGGACACGAAATCGTACATTCGAGAATCTGTTTCTGTCACACAGGTGACGTTATCATTGCAGTGACACAGACAGATGCTGGAATGATTCTAGATGTTTGCGGTAGGCCCACAGCAACCTCGCTCGGTGCAACCGGAGCTAGGAAGTAAATTCCTTTCTGGGCTTATCGTAGTTAGGGTTGGCAGGTGTCCGGTTTTTTACAGTGCTGTCTGGACAAATGCAGGGTGATGGGTAGTCCGATGCAAAGCTTTAAGGTGAAGTAAGTATAGACCATTTAGAACCATTTAAGCCATTGTTGTCTTTGACGAAGTCTGACTATTTTTTTTAAATTAATTTTTTGGTGTTTTTAGCCAAAATACCAACCAAAAATGGTATTTTAACATTTTCCATTTTGGATCATGAACTTCAAAATTCTGTAAAAAAAACTTTTGTAAAACAGAAGCTTTTATTATGTTTTCTTAGGCTGTTTACACGTTACTTTAATTAAATAAAATAAAAAAATTGTACGTTTATCGCTGGTCTTGGTCAAAACTTCATTTTAAATTTTGGGTATTTTGGCCAAAAACATCAAAAAATAAAATAAAAAAAATAGTCGGACTTCGTCAAAGACAATAACGGCTTAAATGGTTCTAAATGGTCTATACTTACTTGACCTTAAAGCTTTGCATCGGACCCTGCAATCACCCTGTATAACAATCTCCGTAGCATAGTTGATAATTACCTTTTCCCCACACTAGCTCGGAAACACCTACTTTCCTCACTAATTTCAGTGAGGGAAGTTGCATTTTAATCACTTGTGAAGGAAGTAAATTGACAGATGAACCGTGAAACGTTCAAAGCCATGGAACGTCAAACGCTGATTATTTCATTTATTCAAGATAATAAATTAGATTTTTAGTATTTTATAAAAACCTATCGCAAAATCTTATCATATTGGACAAAAACTAGATAGTATACTTTTTTTTTTTTTTTTTTCTTGTTCCGGCCTTCGCACGGTTTGTGCATTTGGCCCGAGTTGCAAAAACGGGGAAACGGGATAGATTTACGGAAAAGGGACAAACGGAATTTTGGTAAAGGATATTAAAAGATCAGTGGGTAATGGGATAAATGGATGAAAGTAGGAGTTATGAAAAAATACATAGGTTTAAATTTTGATGCTATTCAATGTAATGAAATCTGAAAGAATTTTGTATATATCAGGATCGAGTGAGTATAGTAAGATAGGGATGGAAAGCGGGAATGGCATATCAAGAGAAGTGAGTTTTTCAAGAAAAGATGAACGATCATTTAGAGGGCATGCTAAAAAAATATGGTTTAAGTCGCCTTCAGAGTACCCGCATTGGCAAGATTGGCTATTAATAATTTTTAATTTGGCAAGGTGCATCGGAGAGCAAACATGACCCAAGCGCATACGTGATAAAATTGATGTAACTTTTTTACCGAGTCTGAGTTTAGAAAACCAAGGTTTCACTGGGATAGTGGGTTGTATAGAACGGTAGTGACGACCTTTTGAGCTATTTGATGTCCATACGTCATTCCAAGCATCCCTAAGGTAAATTCTGGGTAAAATGGCCAAGTCATGGGAATAATTTTTGTATGGGAAGCGATCTCCGGAAGCTATAGCGTCGTTAGCAAGCCCATCAGCTCTCTCGTTACCAGATATACCGCAATGAGCTGGAACCCATGCGAAGGCTACTGAAAGGTTTTTCGATGAGCATAATAGTAGCGATTTTCTAATTTCTATTATTATAGGGAACTGATTACGTGTCCCGAACGGATAACGGTTTAAGGACTGGAGAGCACTTAATGAGTCAGAAAAAATAACAGTTTTATTTAATTTAAATAGCAAAACATATTCAACAGCTTTTAAAAGTCCGAAACATTCCCCTGTGAATACTGAGGATTCGGGGGGGAGTTTTATCTTTTGATGAATATTGTATTGCGAGTGGTATAGACCTACCCCAACACAGCCATTAGTTGAGTGTTTGGAAGCATCTGTAAATATTCGGTGCCATTGGGGCCACTTAGTATCTACAACAAAATTAAAAGTTAATTTTTGATGGTGGTCAGATGTATTAATACCCATGTTTAGGTGTATATCAGGGTGTAAGGTAAGGCAGTCATAACTTGAGTTAAACAAAGGAGCAACTTTGGTTTGGTAAGTAGGAGCTTCAATCGCTTCAAATTTCTTTATACTTTTGATAAGACAAGGCTTTTCTTTGTTTCGCCAATAATTACATGTTCTAGTGAGATTGGAAAGATCCGATAGTTTATTTAATAGAGGATGATTAGAAAATTGGACAGAACGGAATAAGAATTTATCTGCTAAAAATTGTCGCCTTAAATTCAGAGGTGGTTCCACACATTCAACTTGCATGCAATTTATTGGGGACGATTTCATGGCTCCTAAAATGATTCTTAATGCCTTATATTGAATGCTGTCTATTTTTTTAAAAGCAAAGACACTACCCGGTTCTAGTAAAAATGTACCGTAGTCGAGAACACTTTTGATTAAGGCATTATAAATTAATTTTAAAGAAAGGGGGTGAGCACCCCACCATACACCTGCTAGACATCTCAAAATATTTAAATTACGCTCACATTTAGCAATAATAGTTTCACAATGTGGCAGACCAGTAAGCTTCGAGTCTAATGTGACTCCAAGGAATTTAACCGAGTTAGCAGAAGGGATAGAAGCATTACTATACTTGATGTCAATTGGAGGAGGTCTGCGCATTCTAGAAAATAAAACAGCCTTACTTTTTGATACGGATAACTCTAAACCATTACGGTCTAGCCAGGATTCTAACAAACAGAGTGTAGATGTTAATGAACGGCAATTAGATTCAATCGATGGGCCGGACTTATATATTAGTAAATCGTCTGCGTATTGTAATACATCGGCTGATCCACTCAAGCTAAGTTCTAAGTCATGCGTATAAATATTGTATAATAACGGGCTAAGAACCGACCCCTGAGGTAAACCTCTCCATACAGTTCTGATGAACGAAACATTATCAATCGAAAGTTTTATATGTCTCTCATTAAGAATATTAATTATAAAATTTGTTAGAACAATGGGTCAGATCGATAAGTTTTTCTTTAAGAACAGGTATTACAAGACATTATCATAAGCTGAGCTGATATCTAAGAAAGCTGCGACTACAGAATGATTTTTAGAAAAAGCAATTCTGATGTCCGTAGTAAAGATACTAAGACTGTCTAAAGTGCTCTTGCTTTTCCTAAAGCCAAACTGAGAATTTGCTAGGAGATTACGACTTTCAACAAACCATTCGAGGCGATTTTTCACTAAATGTTCCGCAACCTTGATCAACACCGACGAGAGAATAATAGGACGGTATGAGGACGGCTCGCTGGGTGGTTTGTTTGGCTTAAGTATAGGAATAACCGTTTGAGTTTTCCATGCCAGAGGTATGCATCCCGAGATCATAATCGCGTTGATAACTTTTAAATAAATGAGAAGGACTTTATCGTTAAGATTTTTGATAAACGAGTATGGTATTGAATCTTCACCAGGAGTTGTGTCTTTTAAGCGTCCTAAAATTCCTTTAAGTTCAAGCAGGGAAAAGGGAGCATTAAGTCCAGAAAGATTATCGGAAATGCAGAGAGGAATGTTAGAGGTTACAGGATTATGGGGAGAGGCAGATGGGGGAGCGAGTCGATCCATAAACTGGTCTGCTAATGAAACAGACATTTTCGGGGAGGGGCTATTATATACAGATCTAAATCTACGTATGTTACGCCAGACCTCAGACGGACTGACGTTTGCATTAATATTTGTGCAAAAAGATCGCCACCCTTCAAATTTCTTTTTCTTAAATAATTTCTTACATTCTCGTACAGACTGTAAATAAAGTTCGAAATTTTCAGTAGTCATCTCTGCGCAGTATTTCTTTTCTGCACCTTTTCTTGTCTTAATCGCTACTGTACAATCATGATCCCACCAAGGAGGGGACGGAATATGGCGTTTTTTAGCAGAATTTTTAGTTATAGTCTCGTCAGCAGCCTCTATGAGTATTTTAGAAAAGGAGTCAGCAGAAATTTGATCATTTCCCATATGACAAACTGATAACTTGTTTTCTACTGCTTGACAATAAATCTCCCAGTCTGTATTATTTATGTTATATTTAACACGAGGCGGTTGAGGCTCAGTAGCAAACTTCGAAAAGGGTAAGGTTATTAAAATAGGATAATGATCACTCCCATAAGAAGACAGAAGGGGTTCCCAATATAGAATAGAAGCCAAATCTGTAGAACATAAAGATAAGTCCGGCGCACTGGCTCCTTGGGCCGGGTCAGTCTGTCTGGTTGGCAAACCCGTGTTTAAAATACATATATTATGTGTATCAATTAAATCTAGCAATTGCTCCCCAAACCAATTCGAATTAGAGCTACCCCGAGACTGATGTTGGCAATTAAAATCTCCTAATATTAAGAATGGTTTTGGTAGAGCAGAAAATAAACGGTTTAATTGGGAAAAAATATTTACATTTGGGCGAGAAAAATAAATGGAAACTATACAAATATTATTTACAAGTGCAGCAACGACAGATATGTCGTCGCTAAAAATAGGAAGGGGAAAAGAAGAAAATGGTATGGTATCCCTAACTACTATGGCCACACCGCCATAGCCGTCAGACCTGTCATGTCGGAGAATGACATAACCCGGAATCCGTAACACAGACTCCGGCCTAAGCCATGTCTCCGACAGGACAACAATAAGGGGTTCATACTTATTAAGCAAGTGGAACAAGTCACTTTTATTGGATATTGCGCTGCGGCAATTCCACTGAATTATTACTTCGTGGCTGAGAGCCATAATTGGAGTTAAAGTCCTTAAGAGTGTCAATAATAGATGGGCGACGTTGTACGGTTGAAGAATTGGAGGAAGACATGTTATTTTTGTTATTAAGTTCGGTTAGAAGAGTAATTATATCGGAGATAGTGTATACGGGTTCATCTGATTTGCAAGATTGAGACAATGCTACACCATTGGCGGGTGCCGGTGCATCATAATCTCTTATGATATTGTTGTGTTCTGCTTTATTATAGCCTCTAATTACTTTTGGAGCTACTGAAGGTTTCATGAAAATTGATTTTTTATATGACCTAATAGGTGTAGACGGATGGTTGGATGACGATGGGGAAGGCGGCGCCAAAAATACCCGTGGAGAACTTGTCTGAGGAGTTCTAGCTATGTCAGCAAACGACTTTGACACTGGTTCATATACTCTATTTGCTTCAGCATAAGAGACACAGTTTTGTGCCATATATGACTTAATTTTGGTTTGTCTTTAAATTCAGGACATATTTTGTTAGTAGCATAATGGTTGCCAGAACATAAACAACAACGAACAGAATCCTCCTCTACAGAGCAAGTATCTCCAGCGTGGCCTTCACCACACTTGAAACAACGGGGACGCGAGTTGCATTTAAGTTTGGTGTGTCCAAAACGACAGCATTTGTAGCACTGAATTGTTGGGTATGAGTATAGGTCTACAGTTATCGCATTGTAGCACATAAAAATACGTTTGGGTAAAACCTGTCCATCAAAAGTCAGCACTACTGTTTGCGATGGCTTCCACTCTGGAGGCGAGCTGAAGCGAACCTTGTAATTCAGCCTTCTTACTTTTAATATTTTACCACAACCAACTGGCACCGAAATATTCTCCACAATTTCTTCCGGAGTCCACTCTGTAGGTATACCACGCACAAGACCTATTCGGGTTACACTAAATGATGGAATAAAAGCTTTGTAATTATTAGTGGCCAAGTACTGACTACTGAGAAAGTCATTGGCATCTTTATAATTTGTAAAGGCCATTGTAAGTCTGTTCCTACCTATGCGTTTCACGCTACCGTTCACTATATTTTTAAAACCACTTTTCTTAGCAAAATAACCAAATTGCACTGGGTGAAGGGTTGGATTGTCGGACTCTGAGGATGCTATTTTTTGAATATGTACTGTGAATGGTTGTATGTCATAAGACTCATAGAGAGTTCTGCTTGATGACTGGGATGGGTTTATAATTTGTGAATCTTGTGTTGCTGGAATAGTACTTTGAGAGGGACTTGAGGTGGTTTGCAGGGCAGAAGCTACATTAACATTTATGGGACTTTGTGAGGGAGATGGGGTAGTTTGTGGAATGGCTGGAAGGACTGGTTGAATAAAAATGTTATCCCTTATTTTACTAAATTCAGACTCGGTAGAATCAACGGCCTCATTACTGTTACAATCCGTTGGCTTTTGTTGTCGCGAAGGGTCATGCTTCCTACGACGCTTATTGCAGTGTTTGCAAAGTTTATGGCGCAAAGCTCGCATCCTTTTACGTTCAGCACGCTCTCCATCCCGCATAGAACCGTCAGTATCCATGCTGGATTCATCAGGTAGTTTAGAAAAACTATTATCAACAGTTACATTGAAGCCGACATCAGGCGGGCCCCCGCCTGGGTCGTCAGGAGGGTCCATGGATGAATAAAAATGTAACTTACCAGCTATCGATGATTATATACACTTAAATTAATAAATAGAAATAAGTAATGAAATATTATACAAACTATTATACAAATCTGATCTTTTAAACTAGTTAAAATAAATTTTCAAAATTCAAAGCCAAATAAAACACCCGCCTAGACCGACGTTTCCCGCGCTTTTTTTCGATAGTATACTTTTACATTCAGAACACAACCCGCTAACACTGACGTCTTGTACATCAATGTTGCCAACTTATAAAAAAATACTCGAATATACAGTTTTGTAAGGAAAGTTCTCTATGTAATATCTTACCAAAAAGTAGGCAATTTAAGTTTACCTCACACATTTTTTAAAATGATTTATGTTTTAGCTGCCGGGTACAGATTTTATACTTAAACATCATAGAAATTTTGACAATTTAATTAATGTAGGTAGGTTTCATTGTAATTATAAAAAAAATCTAGTCACATAGACCTAGTCATTTACCAAATTAAGTTAAACTTAAAAGTCTAAAATACAGGATGGTCCAAACCTTGACGTCAAAATTTTTTTTTAGGTTCCCTACGTCATGGGCTATCAGAATATACCCCATGTATGTTAGCCGATTTTTTGTAGTTTTCGAGTTATGTACATGAATGCTATTTTGATGCATTTTTAACGTAAAATTTTGAATTTTGTATTTTTTATCCTACTTGTATCAAAGTGAGGACGCAAATTTTTTTGTCAGTAAATGCTTTATTTGTAGTAATACTTTCACAAAAAGAAAATATTAAAAAAACCCAATAGTTTTTTTTTATCAAAATTTTTCTTCATTCCAGAATTTCTCAAAAAAAAAATTATTCAAAAATTCATAACTCGAAAACTACAAAAAATCGGCTAACATACATGGGGTATATTCTGATAGCTTATGACGTGAGGAATCTAAAAAAAATTTTTTGACGTCAAGGTTTGGACCACCCTGTATAAGAAAAAAAATTGCAATTTATACAAGTTACAACATTCATTGATCTCATAACTATTACATTGATATTATAGTATGTTGTTGTAGTTAAATACTAAAAAATATAATTTGTTATTATAGGTAGTACAGTCAAGTGCAAAAATAAGTATCGAAAGAATCCGTTCATAAATATGTTACGACGTTCTTATTACACAGAATTAGAGTGCACTGGGACATATTTTTGAACGTTTTTGTATACCCCTTATTTTGTCTTCGACTGTACTAGAACTACTCTAAGTTATTTAATAAAGATTGATTTGTTGCATTGATTGTTTTTTTACACGTTCGTAGCTGCTTCCTCGCTTTAATGTGGGGAAAAATGTTGTGTTGCACATGGGAGCAAAGTTTGTTTAATTATCGTGCCTTGAAACCCTCGCAACGCTCGAGATTCCATTTTTAAACCACTCGCTTCGCTCGTGGTTCAACTATGGAATCTCTCGCTAACTCGGGTCTCAATATTGGCACGATAATTAAACAACCACTTTCCTCCCTTGTACAACAAATAACTATTTCAAGTCAAGTCAAAGTCAAACTATTCTTTATTCAAGTAAGCTTATAAATAAGCATTTTCGAATCGTCTGACATTATCAAGAGAGAGATAAAAAAATCTACTACTGGTTCAAACCCTACACCGTTCCTGAGAAGAACCAGTAAGAAACTCAGGTGGACTTATTTCTTCAAAACAGTATAATAATAAATCTTATTTCCTACGAAACTAGAGGTGCCATGTTCAAATCCTGGTGGAGTAATAAATGCCATTTTTGTGTTATGAGCATGGGTTGTTATATTTGTTCCCTTGTTACTGCGTTTTCTATGCATGTGTTCATAGCGTGACTTATTAGTGTTCGTAATACGAGCTTTACTTAATTTGAGGCTAGATTGATAAGGGCAATTTGTTCCAATTTTCATTTTGTCCGGCTTTTTACATAAAATGGCCGAGTTTGGGACCTGGCCACCCTACTCGTGGACTGGTTCATCGTTGAATAGCAACTCGTATCTACCTCCGCTCCGCTAGACACCGCAACTGGGTCAATGATGTTCGGGAGCCTTGCTCCCCGCTCCCCGCTCCGCGGCTGCCGTCTCGCGGGGGACTTGCCTTATCTAACTGGGTCACTGCAGCGGACCCTGAGCGGACCCTGACCTAACACAACGGCAGAAATACCATTTTCGCTTGGCACGGATGTTAATGTAGGTAAGTAATACAAGTTATTGGAACTGATGACCGATGGAAGGCAACGCCGGGGCGAGGATGCTTCTTACCGTTGTCAACAACATCTGAATCAAATAAGTTATTTTCCGAGGAAGTACGTTCGAGCAAGGACTTTCATATTAAAATATTATTGAACCGGGTTACTCACGTATTTAAGTCGACGATTGCTCGACATGTTTCGACCCATTAAGAGGGTCCTCGTCCGGAGCTCACACCATTATTGCGACCCGTATTGCACATACAACTACAAAGGACATCTACGGCATGTCTATGTCTCTATTATACTCTATTACTCACATTATACCAGCCGCCCTAACATATATGTACAACAGATAACTTAAAAAAGGGTCCTATCCCAAGGCCTTAAAAACTAGCAAAATATCTCCACTGTTCAAGGGCAAAGGGAAGAGAGAGAATATTGACGGGTACAGACCAGTATCCATTATTCCCAGCATTGCAAAAGTACTGGAGAACGGCCTGTGTTCTAGACTGACTGCATTTCTCAATGCATCTAACGTTCTATCAGACCGGCAATACGCGTATAGATCTGGACACTGTACAACTGGCTTGGCACGCGAAGCCATGCGCAAAGTATTCAATGGCTTGGAAGGTAAGCAGCAGGTAGCAATGCTTTGCTGTGACCTCTCCAGGGCGTTCGACATTGCTGATCACAGCGTTATAGCCGCCAAGCTCCTGCACTATGGCATATGTATGTGGCAACACAACAACTATCGAAATAGTTATGTCGCCATCTGAATTTTAATCGTGATGGTGGTTGGTCAGTGCCACCTGGTTGGAAAACGGTTTTGGGTATTACGTCGCTGGACAGTGTATACGCCCCCTTATTAGCAAGTGATGTAGTGAGTGTTGTGTGCAACCCGCCGCCCTTTATGAGAGAAGTAACACGGAGGGTAGATCTTTCCTTGCATCGCCCCCGCCACCACCGCCCGCGGCCAGTACCCGTTCTAGCAGGGCGCAGGCTCGCAGTACGCGTCGGGCTTTGGCCGAGGGTGCTCCGGACGAGGACCCTCTTAATGGGTGGTTCGATAATATTTTAATATGTTTGAGTGTCACGTTAGTTATAATTCTAAGGACTTTCATGTTAATATTTAGCAGACGACTTTGTGCAAACATCCTGTTCAAGGATTATTTTGGTGTTATTAAATACTATAAAGCTCTGATTTTGTACATATCACTTCCGAATAAAGATTTTTAATGAGTCAGTAATAAGTGTCCATAGGTTTTTAGCCATGATCAGTCGAGGCTAACGAATCGAAACCATGACGTTTCTCATGTGCAACATGTAGTTCGTAAACCGTCGTAGCCGTTTCCGCGTCGAGCGGCGGCGGCGCGCGCGCGGGCGGCCGCTGTCGGCTGCCGGGCCGAAGTTAGCGAACACTAACTGGAATCAACCAGAATTTACGCAACATGTTTGACCAGCGAGCTCATTATTAACAATCTCGTCTCCTTCGCGAAACATTACTCCGTAATGCACGAGGCGCTTGCGTCCTTCATTGCTGTACACTTTTATTGTATTTAATATTTTTTACCGAGGAATAAAATAATAAAAAGACATAACTGCCCAAAACCGTAAAAATATATTTTAATTAGAACATCCAGATAAGACAATGGCCACTTTGTATGAGGCGGGCCAAGGGTGTGAACTTTTGTAATCACATTAGGTACTCTTTTGTATGATGTAGGTACCTACATTGAAATAAATTGTCCAACTCTGCGTGATATTGCGTCAGGTGACACGTGCTCAAGGACGTAAGCATACTGAAATTCAATTTCAGTTTTAATCTATTAAGATGCCATGACAAGTCATGTATTTATGTCATACGAACTACAATGTTATTATATGTAGTTTGCTAGGTAGGTATACTAGGTATCAATCAGAAATATCAGTATACGCTAAGAGAGGGGCAAGTTGAGAGAGGTTGAAGGCAGTGAAGTGTGCCAGAACAGAACACATCAACATTTATGATAAGACCTACATTATTATGAACATCGTCGTTCATCGCTTTATTAATTAAGCCCAATGATTGGTTAAATATGTTTTTTAATTAGTATTTATAAATAAGAATTACTCATTTTCTTGTGTACCGAATCAGCAATCGATAATCATTTAAAGATTAACTGTTTAGGATTGACTGCAAGTGTTCAATCATATTGATGAGCTGATAACATATCATGCATCATCCGTTCACTTGTTTACTTACGTTGATAAGCCCAATAAGCGCCGGATTTGTTGTTGAGATTATATAACCCGCGTTTTTAACTTTAAAGATTTCTTAGTCACCCAACTCTATAGTTACCTACTACTAATTTAAAATTATCTACTTACAGGTTCAAAAAAACGTAACTAAGTTTCTATCATTCGAATTGTACTGTACCTATTTTGTGGTTTTATTTAAAAAATATATCCAAACCATACATTTTTCTATACTTTCGTTCTGTTACCGACATATAAAATACTGTATGAATAAATGGAAACTGAACAGAAAAAAAACGTCTTGGTACACGGTTTTTTTCTCCTAAATGGAACGTAAGAGCCTAACATTCAAGGTAGAAATCCTACAATAATAAAAACAAATAAATAGAAAAAGGTTCCTATCTTCTTATTTATTCAATGATAAAAAAACAAGTATACGGGTATTTAATCAGATTTGAACTACCTACCTAAAGATATTGTAGAATCTTTGTTCGCGTAGCGATCTACAGTTGGCAAGCCGAACAGCTGTCACCTGCGCCTTCAAGATAAATTATAATCTCCATAATAGCTACCTAATTACGATACCGGATGTGGAGGATATCTACAGACAGGCGCCATCGGCACGCGCCACCAGCGCGAGCTGATTACATGACGACGTGTGTGTACAGTACTGTACATGTACCTACACTACACTACACTCACCTATCTACTACACACTCGCATGTACACGTTGTACGCGGAAACACGCTGGTGAGGTGACTACCGCTCACTGCGACCAATAATCACAGAAGATTGTTCGGGGTCAATTAAAGTCAATAGAATTCGTGATTCATGTGGTTATTACAAGTGGGTTTAGGTATTGATGAAAAATTTAAATGCAGTTTAATACTGTACTTACCTACGCTCTGTTAGGTACCGACGACGGCCGAATTTTCATGAAAATAGATAAAATTTATACAAATTATTTATCTTCTCAAGCACTTATTGTCGGGTTACAAATATTTACAGTAGGTACAATGCATTTAATTTCCTTCTAAACAATGAAGTGCAAGCAAGGTTATGTAAGTTTTCCAACACTGCAGATTTTCAATAATCGTTAACACCTAATTTTCAAGTAGGTACATTGACACTGATATTCACTCATATTGTTCACAAAGTGGGCGAATGAATCATTAGTAAAATTTTAATTCGACTTTGTACTTTGTACGTAGGTCAATTATGTTCAGGGTGACGGTAGGTACGGCGACGGTATAATGCGCACGTAACTCTTGTCGGGCAATAATCGCAACAAAACCAATTATGCGTAGGTAATAATAGGTACGTAATGAATGAGTATAAATGATAAGTAATTAATGAGAGCAATGAGCAGTTTGCGCTATGGACTAGACGAGCCAATAAACATACATATGTAGGTGTAACTAGATATCTATATTTATCACTGGCTTGGCAATGAATGTTGTGTTAAGTAAGCGGTGTAAGCGCTGGCCGCGCCCCGCCAGTGGTGGGCCGCGACGCCAGCCGCCAGCCGCCAGCCACCACGCGAGCCGCCAGGTGCCAGCCGCGACGCCAGCCGTCAGCCGCCAGCCGCCAGCCGCCAGCTGCCAGCCGCCACGCTGGCATCGGCGGGTGTACGGCGTTAGCTGTACCATGAGTTGGCAAGTTACGTTTAACGAAACGTAACAAAGGCCATCACGTTTCTCCAATATATCAGTGCGAGCGTGACGGAATGTGTTACCTATCTAGTAAACGCTAAGGTAAACGTTACTTGCCAACGTATGATATACAGGGTGTAATCGTAAAGTGTTGCCAGGCGATTACTGCGTACATATTAGAAATATTAGAAAATATCAAACCGATATCGAAAGTGCGTCACCGAATGAGTAAAACTACATTAATAACTTATTTAATAAATTCAGAACTATCCCAAACATGAACTTTAAACCCTCCTATACATTTAGTACCTACGACGTTCGTTGAATAAAGAAGTCATAATGTGGCTTTAACCGTTAACCTGTCGCTAAATAGCATTTTTTGCACTGCAGTTTGGGAGTTAGATAGCCGGTGTAATTACTGGCATAGATAGAGGCAATCTATCTAAGTCCTCAGAGTAGGCAGCGCATAGGCGATTTTTTGGGCACTATGTCCATGGGTCTCAGTTCCTGCTTTCCATCAGGTGGGCTGAGAGCTCAGTTGTCTGCCTTCGTCACATAAAAAAATGGTCTAGTCGAATTTCAATATTTTATTACCTATCTTATGGTGGTTTTACCATTTTATTATAGTGTACTCGTGCAAATAATTAATCTCAAGTAGTTTTATCTCTTACGGCACCGACGACGGTCTACTTTGAGAGTGAGTCGTCGTAGAAACTAAATGTATGGGAGGGTTTAAACTTAATTATTCTCATATTGATACTATTATTTAAAAAATTTAGTAATGTAATTTTATTCATTGGTTGGTACGTACTTTAAATGTCAATTGGAAAATTTCTTATATATCTCATAGTCATGGAATTATCGCCCGGCCACACTTAACGATTACACCCTGTCTCCAGTCACTGCATTTTAATTATTTGTGATGCTGTTAGTTATAAAAGCGGATAGCATAAATTTAATAAGTATTATCATAGTATTTTCATGTATTTTTATTGTACTACATATTTGTGCATATTGTAATCAAGATTACCAGATCGGAATACCAACCCATACATCGTACATATCACGTAACTGGCAAAAGACTTCATCCCATCAAACAAAAACGAAATATTAATGAGAAAAATGTGCCGTGTGGTGACGGCAGTAAGAATACATTTGTCACCACTCCAACTCCTCCTGCGGGTGTGGTAAGAGTCGACTAAGGGAATACTAAGGGATTGAAGTGTCACTGACCACTATGTGATAAAAGATTGATGATGGGCATCAGCAGCGTTATCATAGTGGACACATTACTCCGATCGCCAATTCGCTTGCCCAGCGTGGCGATTATGGGCATTTACCTCCTAATGCGTCTATACGCATAGTTAATAGGAGAGGCCTACGTCCTGCAGTGGACTATCACAGGTTGATGATGATGATGGTGATGATGAATGAGAAAAAGAGATGAAATGGAACAATCTCATAATGTGGAATAAGTACAAGAGACATATAATAATAAGGCGACGTTCCAGAAGGTTGCGTTCGACATCCAACGTACGCAGTTGGCGCTAAAAATATGTAAACGATTATCGGTCTTGTGCTTGAGACAGAGGTTCTGAAATGTATACATATTATTAGCCGCGGCCGCGCGGCAGTAAGACAATGGTATTGCTATCGCGGCCGCGGGTCGGCGCGGTTATCACGACACTACTTTTATTTTTGTCATCATTTGATTCATGAAAACATTAATGAGCTAGAGTAATACGTAAGTTACTCATGATTGAGCGCAACCATACGCCATAAACCCGTGTAAGTAAGTAGTATTGGGATGAGTTCGCAAAATCAGCATGCTTACGCGCATAAAGTATAATTATTTGATATGTTTATTATTTGATTGGTTTTATATTAATCGTCTAATTTCAATAGATACCTACATTCTTCAATCAGTAGATTTAGAATTAGTTTCGTCAATTCAAATTGTTTTTTTGCCAACACTGCTAGGTAGGGGGGTATTGAGCTCTGGAGATTCGAGCACCATGTTGTATTTCAGAATGTAGGTAACTAATAGGGAGGTTAAGTAGTCCGTGGGCTAGTCGGTCTGAAATTAGAAAACGGTATAATTTGGGGGTACCAAGTGTCCTTTTTACAGTAGTTAGACATATTCATAAGGATGTTAAAAAAGTATGATAGACATCTCAAAGTGGTAGCTAATAGGCATACGGGCTATTTTAAGATTTCCGTTGTATGACAGGTATGGTTAAAATTCGGAGGTACAAATTTTCCTTTTCACGGCTGTTAGGTAAGCTTATAAAAACGTCAAAAATGCAAGATTGCCATTTATAAGTGCTACCTAACAAAAATGGGGGCCAATCAAAGATGGTGGATCTCAAGTTTTACAAAATCAAGTATATCTCGAGAACTATTAAATATATCTAATCACTCTCTTGAACAAAATTAAAGGCATATCTGTAAGCTTCATATTTTGCATACACAACCATATTGCTAAAACCAACCAATAATTAATTATGACCAAATTTATGAAAATTTCATGATTTTGATTTTTTTTGTGTCGTGTTTTTACATAGTAGTCATGACGCTAGAAAAATCAAATATTTTTTTAAAGATAGTGTATTTAATAAGCTTTAATTTGATGTATATAACTTGTTGGCGGTATTAAAAAAAAGACCCATAAAAAATATTTAAATGAATTGTAGTCACAATCCACCGTATACTTACACACAGTGTACAGTGATTTAATAGGCGATGGAAGTGCCACTCGTAAATAATAGTGCTTATTTCAAATAACCAAGATTGAAAAATATAAAAAAATCGCCTCTTAAATCAATAAGTATCCGGTGGATTATGACTACAATTCATTTAAATATTTTTATGGGTCTTTTTTTTAATAACGCCAACAAGTTATATACATCAAATTAAAGCTTATTAAATACACTATCTTTAAAAAAATATTTAATTTTTCTAGCGTCATGACTACTATGTAAAAACACGACACAAAAAAAATCAAAATCACAAAATTTTCATAAATTTGGTCATAATTAATTATTGGTTGGTTTTAGCAATATGGTGTATATGCAAAATATGAAGCTTACAGATATGCCTTTAATTTTGTTCAAGAGAGTAATTAGATATATTTAATAGTTCTCGAGATATACTTGATTTTGTAAGACTTGTGATCCACCATCTTTGATTGGCCCCCATTTTTGTTAGGTAGCACTTATAAATGGCAATCTTGCATTTTTGACGTTTTTATAAGCTTACCTAACAGCCGTGAAAAGGAAAATTTGTACCTCCTAATTTTAACCATACCTGTCATACAACGGAAATCTTAAAATAGCCCGTATGCCTATTAGCTACCACTTTGAGATGTCTATCATACTTTTTTAACATCCTTATGAATATGTCTAACTACTGTAAAAAGGACACTTAGTACCCCCAAATTATACCGTTTTCTAATTTCAGGCCGACTAGCCCACGGACTAAAGTTAGGTATTTACATCTTCGAGTGTAAGTACCTGCTGTGATAGTTTCATTCATCAAAAAAACTAAACCACCGCAGACGTAGGCCTGCTACCGCGAACACCGAACTTCGCAAATTTCGGGGATTTTTCTCTGTCACTCTAATGACGCCTTCCATGGAGTGACAGAGATAAATCTTAAGTAAACCCATTAAAAAAAATTTACAATTTTCATCCATCCGTAGATTCTTGGTAGTACCCGAATCTCGCGAGTGTCCTGAATCTTCCCCTATATTAACTTTTATTATGTCTACAACGTGTTACACGAGCCACTGAAAACCTTAAAAACGGGGTGATTTGGTAGGTTGTACGTTGTACTGAACAACTTTTACTACCGAGCTAACCCATAAATATCAAAAAAATTTGGTTCTTTTATACGAAATGTCGTGATTGATCAGTCAAAATGTATGAAAGAGACAATTATTTTTTTAGTTAATTTTAAATTTCGTGATCCCATAGTAAAAATTGTTCAGTATAGCCTACTAAATCAGCCCGTTCTAGGTTTTCAGTGGCTCGTGTAACACGTTGTATAAGTGTCAGTATAACAGTTACAGTAAAGTAATACGAACTTGAGTAGCTCTAGCCTTATTGTTTTTACTGAATAATTTCTACCCGCGCCAGTGTCCGCGAGTCTACTGGGTGCTTAGCCAAGTTGCCAATCGCTAGCGCTTCATCGTTAACCGCAGCTAACTGTCTTTGTCGCACTAATATGAAAGAGTGACAGAGAGGGAAAACTACGTTACGCTACTAAGCGCTAGCGTTTGGCATCTTGGCTAAGCACCCTGTACTCGTACACCGCGCTACACTGGAAGCGCGGCCACCGCACCGGCTACGGCTACGTCCGACCGGCGCTACGGAGTGAAAGTGTCGGAGCTACGCGCTACGCGCTACGGGCTACGACGTAGCGCCGCACGCACAGGGTCGCGTTTTATAATATAAAAAATAAAAATAAAAATGTTTTATTTTCAGACGAGTCCATAGCAATGTTAGTTGTTTAGAACATAAGATTTACAACTATGTTATTAATATTATACCTATAGCTACCTAATCTTAACAAAATACCTACACCTGACTGACTATTTTGCTTTCCGCCATCGATTTATCGAATTACACGTTTCTGAACATGTAATTCGATATATCGACGCAGAATTACAGAGTCTAGTCTCTCAGATATAATTTTCATGATCCCGTTGGTGCTCCCGCGCATACGGTGCACCACAGATGCTGTGTTTTTGCGTAGGATGGCAAAAAAATCATCGACGTGAGCATCCGCAAACATTCCCGATGCACTGCAGTAACGCGGGAGCCTCAACAGGGCCCTGAAAGCGTTATTATATTGGATCCGCAAGGCGTCGAACGATTTTTGCTTGAAATGAACCCACAGACCGCTAGAATAAAAATTATAAAATTTCAATTTACA
This sequence comes from Thaumatotibia leucotreta, assembly GCA_025490895.1. Lineage (NCBI taxonomy): Eukaryota > Metazoa > Arthropoda > Insecta > Lepidoptera > Tortricidae > Thaumatotibia > Thaumatotibia leucotreta. The sequence goes on from JALPQI010004669.1 coordinate 29,725, forward strand.
ATTTCGCTGTTTGCCTCTCTTTCTAGCAAATATGTGCGTGCGTTAGAGAGGCAAACAGCGAAATTGTAAATTGTAACTTTATAAAACGCGACCCAGGTGTCATACTCCCACCCCGCGCACTGAAACGCTTAGCTTTTTCTATTGTAACTGATTAGTACACCAAACGAAGGAAACTCAGAGGAAAAAACTCGTGTATAAGCGAATTTTGGCATAGTTGTAGGGAGTGGTGTTTTAAACCACATACTAAAAGTACTGGTGGTTAGGGGTGGAGCTAACGGGGGGAGGGGGGTGTAAAGGTCCTTATTTTTAATTTTTCGTAAATAACTCGTAAACCGTGGCTTATAGCAAAAAACGGTCTAGTACATAAGTAATCTACATAAAATTCTCTACAAAAATGGTATACGCATGTTTCCTCTGGGATCAATATGTTATGAGATAAGAAAGCACGAAGATGGACACAATAGAAATAAACACATTTGTTAAAGTAGGTATGGCACATACAGAATGCTCGCGAGCATTCCAAAAGATTTGAATGCTCAATTCCTGACCATATTTAGAGTCTTTAAAGTTATATAAAATTTCCTGGATTCGGCTTGGTTTCAGAGATAATCAACCGTTTTTTTTAAATAAGTTTTTCGACGTTACTCGACATAAAACTTCTTTTTGATTACAATGCTACCACAATGTGTTTTAATATTACCACACCTTTTGCCTGGCAATCAAAAAATGGGAATAAACTTGACGAAATAACCAGTCCCTAAAAAAAATATTAAAATAAATATTTTTTACAAATTGTTGTTATGATAAAAAGTACTGGAAATGTCAAAAAGTATTCGAAAAGTCTAAAATAAAGGAGAAAAAAAAATTTTTTTTTGGTGGTATTTGACATTAGGTCTTATAATATTTTTTGTTTATTTTGATATCTGGAATGCATACTTAAAATCTTTTGGAATGCTCGCGCCCGGGCGCGCCCTGTATACTTATTTGTAAAAATAAAATTCCTAATTATCTTCTAAACCTAAAATATTCTCATAATCATCGTCAAAAGATTTTTACTATGCATTCTAGACATCAAAACAAACAAAAATTATTATGAGACCTAATGTCAAATACCACCAAAAAAAATTTTTTTTTTTCTTTTTTTTTTTGACTTTTTGCATACTTTTTAACATTTCCAGTATTTTGTATCACAACAACAATTTGTTGAAATTATTTATTTTAATATTTTTTTTAGGGACTGGTTATTTCGTCAAGTTTATTCCCATTTTTTGATTGCCAGGCAAAAGGTGTGGTAATATTAAAACACATTGTGGTAGCATTGTAATCAAAAAGAAGTTTTATGATGAGTTACGTCGAAAAACTTATTTCGAAAAAAAGGTTGATTATCTCTGAAACCAAGCCGAATCCAGGAAATTTTATATAACTTTAAAGACTCTAAATATGGTCAGAAATTGAGCATTGAAATCTTTTGGAATGCTCGCGAGCATTCTGTATGTGCCATACCTACTTAAACAAATGTGTTTATTTTTATTGTGTCCAACTTCGGGCTTTCTTATCTCATGACGTATTGATCCCAGAGGAAATATGCGTATACCATTTTTGTAGATAATTTTATGTAGATTACTTATGTACTAGACCGTTTTTTGCTATAAGCCACGGTTTACGAGTTATTTACGAAAAATTAAAAATAAGGACCTTTACACCCCCCTCCCCCCGTTAGCTCCACCCCTAACCACCAGTACTTTTAGTATGTGGTTTAAAACACCATTCCCTACAACTATGCCAAAATTCGCTTATACACGAGTTATTTCCCCCGATAGGCAACTTTTGGTCTTCTTTAGGTGGGCTATGATTCCCGAGTTTATCTTATCTGTTTTCAGAGGGGCTATTCAGACATTGAATTGTATATAATCTTTATAATTTGATTATGTAATCGCCAATAGAAATTCCGAACAACGTAAAGAAGATGGCATTTGCAACATGTTTGCAACAGTGCCGAAACATCGGGTGCTCAATAATTACAAATCTTCAAAAAGGAGGAGGTTTACAATTCGACGAAATCTTTTTTTTTCTGTATTGTCCCCGATTACTCGAAGACACGTGGACCGATTTAGAAAATTCTTTTTTTGTTTGAAAGGGTATACCTTCTACTTGGTCCCATTGTGGTTCACTATTGGGATGCATAATAACAAATGTAATAATATAGTTACGCATAATGTCTTTTAGCCGAAATATTGACAAGGCTAATAGTATTTATGCATATTTTTTACGCATAATATTTAAAAGCATACACACTAAAGGCATACCCGCCATAATAACTAACATCACACAGCATAAATACAAAATTGCATAATAATTGTTACGCATCATTTCACGATGCATACAAATAGTTAATCCTAAAATTAGACTACCAACGACATGATGATTGACATGCTATTACAAAAACTACAGGCGTTCTACAGTATACGGAGAATGACGGTAGGTTCACATTTAGTTTTATGAATAAAAGTGACGGTGAGTAATAAAAAAATATAAGCGATCAAGGAAAATCGATTGTTTCAACATGGCAAATCAAGTGTGTATAATCTGTATAATATATGGGAACAATAGTGAGGTCGACGGGGGTCTGCGATGCAGACCCCCTGTTCTGCGTAGTTTAGGCGCTTCGCGCCTGGGCAACACACTAACCTAACCTAACCTAATTTATCTATACTTTGAAATTAGATATTGACGCATTTTAATATCTTATATTCAAGAGACCCGCAACAAAATAAAAGAACATTCTAAAATATGTAAAATACTGAATATGTAAAATGCATGTTAATTGATTTAAAATACATATTAAACAACGGCGAAAAAGTGTTTTATTCAAATAGGGAACTAAAATCATGGTTTCCGAAATATATATATGACTAGTAACCATTAGTCCAAACAGTAATATGCGTAGTATACATTAGGCAAATATAAATTAATTCAAGTTAAATTATTACAAAACTTTAATATGCGAACAAAGTAGTATGCCGAAGTAATTACTATGCGAAAGTACATTTATGCTAATACAAATTATGCGAAGAAAAGTATGCCAAAATAGAATAGCCTGAAAAAGATTATGCGACCAGAAGGTATACCTCCCATTGTCGTCGGGTCCAGATCTGACGATGGAATCCTGGAGAAATCGAGGGAACTCTTCAAATGTTGTAGGCACACATGACATTTTTCATTTATTTTCGAAAGCCAATCAAGTATTTGCGTCTAGTAAGGAACGTCTTAAGTTGGTGAGCTGATCATGGAAGGTACAACTCCTTAGAGATTAGGAGTTGGGCAATAATTCTTTAAATATAACATGTTTAATGTTTTTTGAAAGCCATTCCAGTATTTGCCTTTAGGTGGTCATAGGCTCATGTTGGTGAGCTGATGATGGAAGGTACAACTCCTTAATGATTAGGAGTTGGAGGATTTATGATTGTATTTGTAATTTATGTAATATTATGTGAAATTCTTTAAATATAACATACATATTACATGTATTTTGGAAGCAATTCAAGTATTTGCCTTTAGGTGGTCATAGGCTCATGTTGGTGAGCTGATGATCGAAGTTACAACTCCTTAACGATTAGGAGTTGGAGGATAATTCTCACTAAGCGGAATATTAACTCGAGTCATTAAAAGCCCCCCGCCTACGCTCCCCGCTTTCTAACACTCTCGTTGGTAATACCGTACTTACCTCCCTAGATGCACAATGTACTATTACCGAACCTATTTTATATTTATGCTATATACTAAAAAGCTAAAAATAAAATATTTTAAAAATAAAAATTAAACCGCCTTCAAAAATACGCTGGAACTAAAAAGTGAAAAATAATTTTGATTCCTACCGCTTAGGATTTCCTACCCAAACCTTTAAACCTTTTACCCTATTCATTGAAATAAAATATGATTTCTAGGTACCCCACTGATCTCATTGAAGTCGGTGCCAAGTCTGAAAAAAATGCGTGAGCGACGGTCTTTCGCCTAAGTATTACCTGTAGTAGCCACTTCCACGCCCACGCCCACGCCCACGCCCACGCTCATGCCCACCAGCCGTCACCACCACCGCGGCCTCTGCGCGTGCGCCGCCGCTCACAATATTATTGTTCAAATATCTAGAGGGCACTCAACCGATGCTGATAACTTATTGTTATCATAACATTACTTTACACGCTGTTACTACATATTTTTTAAACAATGAACTAGAATTTCAAAATATGTACATAATAAGTTAATAACAGTAGGCAGGTAGGTATACTGTCCCTACGTTACCTACGAATAGTACGATATTGTTAAAAAACTTTCACAACAATAAAAAAAACAAATATGTACAGTCAACAAAAATGTGGTTCAACCCCATTTCCGACTCTATTCAGATAATGATAAACTCGAAAAGTGGTATGACCACATTTTTGTTGACTGTTGCTGTTGCTGTCGACTGTCGCTAAAATAATATTCGGGATTTTATCTCTGTTCTATTGTATGAAAAATGTTATATTTATAATAAAAATAAAATATTAAAGTTTCTACTAAGTGCTTTTACGATTTATTTTGCACTTGTGTAGCAGACTGCTAGTTACTTCGCCTTAACGATTTCGAAAGAGCTGGTTTTTCACAACAATATTGACGCAAACATAAAGTAACCGCGCGTTTAAAATATCTAGAATGATAACTATTACGAGTTATCTCGAATGGAAAATAACACGGCTTGTTATGTTTAACGCCAACATTAGCGACATCACGTTACGGGTGAGCACAGATAATGAATAATGACTTGTACACTATAAACAATGCACACGACATTGTACGCGCGTGGTGCAGCTCGCGTCGCGCGACTTGGTCACCAGTCCAGTGTCACTAGTGTCACCACCGTCTTTTTCTACAGTATACTACTCTCATTTTGTACAGTAAAGATACAGTTATCTTTAGGTACTGTGCAAAATCATTCCCTATATTCATTCCATATTAGGCCATGCATTTATACACCTAACAGTGGTGTAGGTAAATGCCAAGTGTCAACAATATGTAAACCATACAATGCAATAACTAGGACGCGCCGGACGACACCGTGCAATTGTAAGTATAAGAGTTATTTTCTTATTATTGCCATTTTACTGCTCTTTACCTACTGTTGTTGCGTAAGTGCATGGTAAAACTTGAATACATACATTTATTCATGTGTTGCCTACATATTTTCGTAGCCAGATAGGTAGGGGGTAGGTACTAACTATAATAAAATCATTCATTAATTTAAATTCTCTATTCCTGATTTTCTAAAGCTTACAGCAACGTGAAATTCCTACGACACGACTTATAATAAAACTTGCCACGTTAGTTACACACAATAATGTTTTCAATTTCATTCAATTTAGTTGTTCTCCACCCGATCCAATGCCATCAGGATTCGGATCTACTGTCATTCCATACAGAAGAGTCAGTCCGTACACTCGGGCTCGGCACAGCGCGAAGCCGAATGCGGTTCCACGAGCTCGCATGACGTCGTCAATACTTGAATAGGCAACAGCTATTGATAGTAACGAAAAATAACTTAGTTTACAAAACTATCATATCAAAACCTATTGAGATATCAGTATCATTGTTTTATTAATAGTGCAAAAAATAACTAAATTATCATCGTTATCAATTTTATCGTCGAAAATACGGAGCTACCACAACATGCACTAAAGTAACGATATAGTTGTACGGTGTTGCACGCGGGCGGTTCGTCGGCGTGGCGGCGGCGTGATGCGGGCGCGGCGGCGGCGTCACCGCGGCGGCGGCGTGACGCGGGCGCGACGGCGGCGTCACCGCGGCGGCGCGGCGCGGGCGCGGGCGAGCTGCGCGTCGTGCTTCTTCATGAGGCGGCAGGCGGCGCGCGCGTCCACGTCGGCCAGGAAGAACGCCTCGAAGCCCGGCAGCGGCCGCAGCAGCGCGTACAGCCGCTCCGCGTACTTCCTGCCCACAACAATCATGTTCCTTGACGCGCTTTATCAGACCGACGTTTTCAAAATTACCACATTTGTAAACAGTAGCCTTACCATGAACTGCCGCCGCAGCAATCCGTGTTAATACGGATTTTCTTTCTATCTGGCTCGCTCGCACCAATACTCGAGTATGAGCGGGATGGACAGAAAGTAAGTCCGCGTTAAAAACGCAGCGGCAGCTCATGGCATGGCAAGCACAGTGTATTGGTAGGTACTTATTTTACAGAGAATTGTTTGCTTTTACAGAGTTTGAGATGCGTTAAATAAACTGAATATGTAGATGTAGTTACTGCAAAATGAAACGAGATTGCTCAGGACTAACCAAAGTTATTTTCTATTTGTTTCCTTTTTTCGGCAGAATTTAAAATACTGATTTCTAGCCCAACAGGACCCAGTACATACCATACAATACGACGTACATTTGTTTCATTTCAGGAAACTAGGAATTACTCACTTTGCTCTACAATAATACATTACTGTACTGCAGACGCCGGGAAACCAAACTTAGCAGGCTGCGTTGATATATCCGCAGACAGACGGCTGACCTGGCGTCCTGGCTGCGGTCGTCGAGGAGCGCCGCGAGCGCGCGCAGGCCGTGGCGGCGCGCGTCGGCGGCGCTGCGGGGCCGGGCCCGCAGCAGCGCCCGCCCGCCGCCCGCCAGCGCCGCCGCCACCACCAGCAGCCGCGCCGCCGCGCACCGCACCAGCGAGCTCTTGTGGCTGCCGCCGACACAACAACACACATCTCAGGGTGCGTAGCCAAGATGCCTTCTATACGAAAGGATCCAACCGCCAACCATCGTGTTGATATAAAAACTGATCGTGCAGAACGCGGTTGACTCAACCGATATTTGGTTGATGCCAACGGCCTTGATCCCGGGCTCATACAATATAATCATATAATTACAACGGATTGCGGTTGGACTCGATCGTGTGGAAGGCCTAAATCGCTCAATCATGATATGTGAACGAAAGGCAACTAAGACGAACTAATAGGAAAGAGTGACATAGAGAGGAAACTACGATATGCTTCTGAGCCACAGCGATTGACATCTTGGCTACGTAGTTACGTACTCAGCTGAGGTAAAAGACATGTTATAATTTAATCCTGAAGAAAAAAAGAGTGGGACAGTGAAACTAACATGTGCGGAAAAAGAAGAATTTATGAGCGTCACAAATGAAAAGTTTATCATCCTTTTTACAGAACATTGTAGTTCTTAATTATTTTTAAATATATATCCTACAGCTAATTTAATTGCCTTTCCCTTCACTGATTTTATTCTAGATTTGTACAAATACTATTAAGTTAATGTCCTATAATCTGCTAGCTTTCTTCTCTTTCTGAAAATTGACACATATGCGATGAACCAATCTGAGTGAGAGATCAAACCGCAACTGTTGAAAAGGTTGAAGCAGTTTCAGTCGAATTTTAACGATCAGAATCCCATTTCATAATTAATTACTTGCGCTGTTCGTCGATAGTCTCAATTCATTTGAATTGCCCACCAAAACTTCATGAAAATTATAAACCTACATCAGCTTTGATTGTCCTTATCTGTGAACATTAACGAGCTACTATACACCTCATAAGTGTTAGTGAATAAGGGGGTCAGGGGTCAGAATGACAACTCACTCGACGCCGTAAAGGCAGATCGCGGTGACGGCGGGCGCCGTGGCGGCGGCGGCCACCACCTGGTCGAGCGCCACGTTGGCGTCGCGGCGCAGCACGGCAGCCATGCTGCCCGTCTTGCCCAGCAGCGTCGCCACGGCCTCGTCGAACTCCTGCCCACGCACAACATGTCTCATAACACTGAATACTGGCGACTGGTAAGGCAGGATACTCACTTTATTCCAAAAACAACACGATTGATCGGTGGTTGCGTAGTGCATCCGACCCCTTTCAATAATCTTTCTTGGAAGATCACCACTATCACCAGTTTTGGGTATTCAAGAAGGGTCTATTGCTGATTTGAGCCAAAACAATGTGGACTCTTGGGAGTCCACAAGAGCCTCAATCATCCCTCTAAAGAGCAGAAGACAAGGACAGAAAACAATATTTGACGTAAGCTGAAGCTCTAGTCGATTCTCGCACCTTTCATTTTTATTTGGTTACCTAATTATTCAGCATTGATGTTTTGTATCTAGTACTGGACTCCACCTGCGCCGTCACCTGCGGGACGCGGCAGGCGGTACGTACCGGCCGCTTGGTGTAGGTGGTGTGGCTGAGCAGCGTGGCGAGCGCGGCGCAGGCGGCGCGCGCCACGCGCGTGCGCGGGGACTCCACCTGCGCCGTCACCTGCGGGACGCGGCAGGTTAGAACCCAGGGAGCTATGGCAATACCTACTGATAAAACTTAACCCGCATATTGGGAAAGCAATCATTAAGCTTACCGTGGAACTATAGGTTAATTTGCATAAGACTATCAAGTGATATTTACAAGCAAACATGTCAGTAAAAATAAGATTGTACCAATCAGATATTTTTGTGCTCTATTTGTGTGTAACACAAGGTACTATTGACTACTGCTGGAGCTCGTTTCTCAAAAGCTTGTAACTTGCAATAGTTGTAATATAAGTGGAAGTCCCTTTTCAACACCATTGATTAGATAAGAACTTCCGCTTGTATTACAAGTTACAAGTTTTGAGAAATCGGCTTCTGGTGATAGAGTCAGATCTAAAAGGAAATTCGGTATAAAATGGTATTATATGTATGTATGTGATTGTGAAGCCATGCGCATTGGAGTCTGCTATATTTCGGACAAACGAATCGTGCCTATCCTTGACATCGACTCTTCAAGACAAATCCAAGCTACTTAATATTCAAGCACGCCCTTGAAATAGGCACAGTGTCAAGGAGGGGGAGTGACATATGAAAACACTATGATACGTTTAAACCATTGTATTACTCAGTAAGATCCCTTATTCTAATGAACCGTACTCTTATATACATAATTTGCACGTGTTGTAAGAGGCAATCCTTTATCGTCATGGAGAGGTGTTTAATCTATATTTAATCTCTACTACGTTGTCTACGTGACGAACGTGTAGGATTGTGCTAGCCTATCACACCCTTAATCGCATGGTAACTTTCACGAAGAATTCTGCCATTATGTGTCGTGTCAGCTGTCTTACAATCAGTCACCAGGGTGCGTAGCGGTGATGCCAATCGCTAATGCTCAATCGTGAACCGTGAACAAAAAGCAACTAACTGTCTTGGTCGCACTAATAAGAAAGTGACAGAGCGAGAACCAAATGATTCGCTACTAAGCGTTAGCAAATGACAACATGGCTACGCACTCTGATGTACCACCTCCTTCAGTTCGCGGACGCTCGGTCCCTACCTAGGTATACATAGTAATATGATAGGAGGCGAGGGTACCAGGCGCAGCAGGTCGGCGATGCGGTGCTCGGCCACGGAGGGCCAGAAGCCGCGGAACAGCCGCGGGATGTCCTCCAGCACCTCCACCGCTGCCGCCCTGCGCAGTCACCACTTTACTGCCTAATATACACTCCATCAATCGGGAACCTAGACCACTCGGGAACTATGTCAAAGTGACGCCATAAATCTCTTATTAGTTGTGATTATGACATGGCTCAAGAGTGGCCTAGGGTTCCATTTGGTGGCGTAAATTAGGTGCTATCCCGGCTACACAACGAAAACGTATTCAATTTGGAAATAGTGTTCCCAAATGTGTTGATGGTGAATTTTAAAAGCGAAGACCGGCCCTGAAACATGAACGCTGAGTTTGACAGTTTACCTACGTGTTGCTGCTATTTATTTATTTTATTTATTTGCATCGCGCTTACATGACTTCAGGGGCGTAGCTAGGGTAAAAGGCGCCCGGGGCAGGCGCCAAATTTGCGCCCCCACCCCTTAACTGAACTTAATGGGTTCCTAGTTAGTACGGAGCCCTTAAAAGGCTCCCTTTTAGGATTCCGTAATTTTTTCCAAAATTCAACCGACTAGGCAGGAAAAAAGTTGATTTTCAACCGACTTCAAAAAGGAGGAGGTTCTCAATTCAACTATATCTTTTTAGGATTCCGTAGTAAACTAGGAACCATTATAGTTTCGCCATGTCCGTCTGTCCGTCTGGCCGTCTGTCCGTCTGTCCGCAGCATAGCTCCTTGGCCGTTAGTGCTCGAAATATGCAATTTGGCACAGGATAGATACATATCAATCAAGCCGACAAAGTGGTAGAATAAAATGTAGAAGAAACATTTTTTTAGTGTACCTCCCCTATTAGTAAAGTGGGGATGAATTTTTATTTCTCCGTAAACCTATGGTGTGGGGTATCGTTAAAACAGTTAATTGAAAGATAAGGGTCCCAAAAGAAAGTTTTTTCTAAAATCAATCTTTCTGGAGATAGCCGCTCCAGAAGTTAAAAAAATGTGTCCCCCCCTCTAACTTTTGATCCGTAGGTTCAAATAATATCAAAAAATCATGAATGGGCTTATAGAATACTTTAAAATAAAACTATTTTGAACATAATCGGCCTAGCCGTTTTTGAATAACTACGACTTTTATTTTACATCTGAACTAATTTTTCACTCCCGCTTTTTGGTTGGGCCATGTTCAGTATACCTAGGAGGGTTACGTAGGTAGTTATTCAAAAACGGCTGAGCCGATTATGTTCGAAATGGTTTTATTTTAAAGTATAAGCATAGTGATTCATGATATTTTTCATATTTCTTTGGACCTATGGATCAAAAGTCAGAGGTTGTTTTTTCTACTTTTTATTGTACCACCTGTACCAAATAGCAGATTTCTAGTATTAACGGCCCCTGAGCTATGCTGCGGACAGACGGACATGGCGAAACTATAAGGGTTCCGTTTTTGCCATTTTGACTACGGAACCCTAAAACCGATATTTTCTGAAAACCGTATAAGTGACATAATTCAGAAACTGTCAAACATAAGAAGCTGAAACTTGGTCACAATAATAGACGCCATTAGGGGTGCTTACCCTAAAAAAATCCATCCCACAATCAAAGGTCGCAAATGTATGAAAGTCCGAATATAGCCTTTGTTCGAAGCTAATAAGTAGGTACTACATGTACATGTAGGACCAGGATATAAACTTGTTTCCATACTTTTGGTATTAACGATTCTGCAAATAAGGCATTACGCGGTGAAGAGAAAAAAAAAGTGAAATCTAAAGAAAACGACAAAAAAATTCAGTACGGACTTTATGAAATAAAGTTTTAAAATTGACCTTTCTAGCATTTTGTGAATTAAGGCATATTAAGTAAACATTTTTGATTTCTTTAGGTATGTGTAAATTATGCATAAGGAAATAAAAAAAAATGGCTGGTTTGGAGCCCCCCCCTGATATTGCGCCCGTGGAAAATGTACCAATCTGGCATTTTTTTTTTTAATTACGCATAAAGATTTTCTTTATGTGTTGATCATGCACAAGGAAATGAAAAATGTTGGCCACCCTAATTTGGCGCCCGGGGAAAATGTACCTTTCTAAAATTTATGCATACCTACAGATTTTCTCCATATGTAAATTATGCACAATTAAATCAAAATATTTTGCCGATTTGGCGCCCCTCCTAATTTGACGCCCGGGGAAAATATACCAGTCTAGCATTTTATGAATTTTCATTTTTCGTATGCAAAAATTATGCAAAAGTATATCAAAAATTTTAGCCGATTTGGCGCCCCCTCTGATTTGGCGCCCGGGGCACGTGCCCCCCCTGTCCCCCCCTAGATACGCCACTGCATGACTTGCAACACACCTCCAGGGCTAATATTTAATGGGTATGTAAGCCGGAAGATTGTCGTGGGCACCACTGCCACGCCGTAAATTTTTGGTCGTAGCACAGTTCTGTAAACCTTATTTAAAGGTGTCTTGTTTCGGCAGTTCCGGCACGTTCTATCCTGAACACTTCGACGTGACGAGCCACGTCGTAACGTCATCTAATTTGAACTCGTCGTTTTTAAGGTTTTTCGACATAAGCAGGTCACACTTCTCAGTGGGCCGGTACAAGTTGAATAACCCATACGAATTAATGAAATAAACTCACTGGAGTTAAAAGATTGTGTGTTTAAGGCGGTAGAACCGAAGAAGCGACATACCACTTGGAGCCGCAGCTGTCGACGGCCTCCTGCCGGCTCACCTGCTGCTCGAACGACATGCGCGTGCAGCTGCCGACAACATGACACACTTTATTCTAACGATATTTACCTAAGGACATGAAACAGCTACTCATCGGGTTAGAGGCAGAAACAACTATTTCCTTGGAGTTGTTTTTGACGAATCGTAATTTACGCCAATGGCATAGTTATTTAGTAGGAAATAGTTGGTTTTGCCTCTAAACCGGCGCGCTTTAAATTCAGTAAAACACTGAGTGTAGTGCTAATAATAGTGATGACTTGAAACCTGTGTGCTTATGCCACGAGTTACCGCCTCGTCACCCCGCAAGCGAGCCGGAGAGAAAGTAAGTCCGAGTTAATAACGCGGTCACAGCGCATGCTACTGTGTTTAATTGAAAATCTTTGGATGAGAATGTAGTTAATTTGACGGGACATTGGTAGAATGCTCGGGCTGGCCGTAGGTACCTGCAGGCGTGGCGTAGGCGCGCGATGACGTCAGCGCAGAGCGCCTCGCAGCCGCGCGCGGCCACGTCGGCGCCCGCGCCGCCGCCGCCGCCGCCGCGCGTGCTCGGGCTGCCCGGCGACGAGCTACGGCTCTCCGTGCTCCTGCACAAATATCTACTGTCAGAGTGACCCACGCCGCGTTACGCAACTTTTCAGTTTTTCTTAGATGAGATACCCATTTTCATTTGCCAACTAGGTTAAGTTACGCGGCGTCCGAGGTGAGGGATTCCCCCGTGATCGCGAAACGACGCGACGCGAAGCGACGCGACGCGACACGACCTGATGCGATAAAATCAAACAGCCACCAGCTAATATACAGGGTGGAAAAAGATTTTGGGTCAGTGAGGGCAGCTAACAGATCCGGTGTAGCTACGCGAAAATGGTCTTAGGAGACCTTCCCGTGATTTCCAATTAAAGAAGATTGGTGTTTTCAGATTTTGGAAAAAGTATACAGGGTGCGAGAAAATGGTCATTTTTGACAAACTCTTTTTTTGATGCCAATCGATCCTGTTTCTGTTCAGGATCAAAAGCTTGTATGGGACCAAAAAAAATTTTTCGGCTAGAAAAGCCGCAAATCGAGTTTTAAAATTCCCGTACAAATTCTATGAAAATTAAAAAATATTTTTTTCACGCTTAATTTTTTATGCCAATCGATTCCATTCTTATCCAGTACCAATAGTTTCCTAGAGGTGAACATACGGCAACGTAAAAAAAAAACAAAAATTAAAAAAAACTGTCTTCATACATTTACTATGGGAAAAAATTGAAACTTTAATTACATTATCTGTCACGATAATTCATGTTGCTAATGTTTTCATACAGTATTATTGTCATTTAGCATAGGACAACTAATTGTCGTGACAGATAACGTAATTAAGGTTTCACTTTTTTTCCATAGTAAATGTATGAAAACAGTTTTCTCGAAATTTTGGCATTTTTGTACATTGCCATAAGTTGACCCGTAGGGAACATTGGTACTGGATAGGAATGAAATCGATTGGCATAAAAAAATTAACCGTGAATAAAATAATTTTACCTTAAATAATAAAACCTTACATATAAGTACAAATAAATTATATAATCATAAAAAAATACATGTATTTAAAAGAGACTATTGTGCAGAAAATTTGTCTAAATTTGCCAACTGTATGGAAAACTTAAGCTTCGAAGATATTTACAATAAGACTGATACAAACAGTGCTTTTGATGAGTTTCATGGTCTCTTGAGGCTATTTCATTCTCTTTGTTTCCCTATTGTGAAAGCTGTAATCTCCACTAAACCTGTGAAAGCAAAATGGATCACAAAAAGTCTGAAAAAATGTTCCAAACGCAAGCGCTCCTTATATCTGAAATCTCGTTCTGATCCGAGTGTGGAGAATATGGCAGCATACAGATCATATAAAAAAATATTACAACGATGTGTGAAATCTGCCCAGAAAGTGAGCAACCATAAATATGTACATAAAGCTAAAAATACGTGTCGTGCTACATGGAATTTAATAAATAAGAATGTTGGGAATTTTAGACAATCTAGCCACATTAAAAATATTTTGAACAACGGTAAGGTCATATCAAATCCACAGGATATTGCAAGTTTTTTTAATAAGTACTATGTAAATGTATCCAATAATTTCCATGAAAACTACAAAATTTCAGTAGAAGGCTTAAATCGGTATTCCGCCTCGATGTTTTGCAATCCTACAACCCCTTTAGAAATACATAAAATAATTATGAACCTAAAAAATACGAATTCATCTGGCTATGATGAAATAAGTTCAAAAATCTTGAAACTTTGCTCACTTTCAATATCTGAACCTCTAGCCTACATTATTAACCTTTCAATTGAAGAAGGCATATTTCCAAGTAGCCTCAAAAAATCGAATATCAAACCGTTGTACAAAAAAGGCAAGAAAAATGATGTTAACAATTTTAGGCCAATCTCGCTGATTCCTGTTCTTTCGAAAATCTTAGAAAAAGTCATGGCAGAGAGACTCACAAACTTCGCAAATAAATACTCCCTCTTACATCAAAATCAGCACGGTTTTAGGAAAAATAAATCAACATCGACAGCTGCTTTCTCATTATTAAAAAATGTGTACGATTGTGTAGACAGAGGGCAAGCTGTGAGCGTTTTGTTCCTAGATATGTCTAGGGCTTTTGATCTAGTGTCACACAAAAAGCTTTTGGATAAGTTGGAGCTTTATGGTGTGAGAGGTAATGTGCATCGCTGGCTAGAATCATATCTGAGTCAAAGAACCCAATGTACTGAAATCGTCAGGCAGGAAGGGAACACAATAGTCAGCTACAAATCTGACTATATCGCCAATAACTTCGGAGTACCGCAGGGTGGAGTACTGTCACCATTGTTATTCTGTTTTTATATAAACGACCTTCCTAATATAACGCCCAACCCAGCGGTACTATTTGCAGACGATGCTTCAATTGTAATACCATGCACAAATGACAATGACTACGAGCAAGAAATCAATCAAACATTACACAGGACGATACAATGGCTGGAAAGTAACAATTTATCAATCAATATAAGTAAAACTAATCTAGTACAATTTCTTACTCGTAGAAGCAAGTCGAAAACATTGGATATACATTTTAAAGGAGACCCTGTTAATCAGGAAGACAATGTAAAATTTTTGGGAATTTATTTGGATAAATTAGGTGATCATAAGGCTCATGTAGAGCACATTTGTAACAAATTAAATAAATTTGCATTCCCACTTCGAAGATTACGCGAAACTGTATCGCAAGAGACAGCACTCATAGCATACCATGGGTATGTTATGTCGAATCTTAGGTATGGTTTAATTATATGGGGAAATTCGACTGACATACCAAAAGCTTTTGTAAAACAAAAAAGATGCATTAGAGCAATATTCTCGCTGAAGCCCCTTGATTCATGCAAACCAGTTTTTAAAAATTTTAAGCTTCTGACTCTACCATCCCTTTATATCTACGAGGTTGCTGTATTTGTTCGACTCAATCAACAATATTTTAATAAAAATTGTGATGTAAAATCATATAACGATCGTAATGATGTGCAAATTGCGGAAACTTTCAAAAGTGTAGGAAAATTTCCATCGAAACTTTCGAGAACATTTCAAAACCTGGAAATTTAAAAAATATTTTTAAACAGCTAATAACAAGGACGCGTTTCATGGAAATTTATATTTTCAACTATCAAATACATGATATAATGTACAATCAAAAATTGTATGTCTTTCAATAAAGAACATGTTCGATAAATTTCTTGAATTTCCGAAATTTTCATAGTAAATTTCTATGGAAATTTATATGTACAGTTATTAAAGGAGTATTGCGAGAACTAGAAAGTATGTTTTAAATTATAAAACCAAAAATAAACACCAACAGACTTGAACGTCAACAAAAACATTGTGGACACCACTTCCTTACCTACTTCTTAAATTAAACGAACAAAAGCTATGTTTTTTTTTTTAATACCACGTCGGTGGCAAACAAGCATACGGCCCGCCTGATGGAAAGCAGTCACCGTAGCCTATGGGCGCTTGCAACCCCAGGGGTGTCACATGCGCGTTGCCGACCCAATAAGAACTTGTACACTCCTCTTTTGAAGAACCCCATACTGTAGTCCAACGGGAAAACCTCGGCAGGGAGCTCATTGTTGAGGATTTAGGTTTAAGACTCTAGCGAGCTAGTACGTAATCGAATTTTCACAATTAATATTCTATCAGCAATTTTTCCTAGTTTTGTTTCTGGAAAAAAGGTATTCCACCATGTCGCTAGCTCCATTTTCTCAGCAGATTCGTATAAAAATGACTTAGACCAAATCCCTCAGTTGTGTTTATAATTTGTCACTGTATCACTGCTTCGGTAATCTTGTTTTAGGGTTCCGTAGTAAACTAGGAACCCTTATAGTTTCGCCATCTCCGTCTATCCATGGTCCGCCTGTCTGTCCGCAGCATAGGCTCATTGGCTGTTAGTACTAGATATTTGAATATTGGTACAGGTTTGCCTCGTAATCATGCCGACAAAGTGGTACAATAAAATATTTAAAAAATCAGGTACCTCCCCTACACGTAAAGTGGGAATGATTTTTTTTATTTTACTGTGTTCCTATAGTCGTTGAATAGGTCTTTCAGAAAGAATAAGGGTCTCAAGAGAAAGTATTTTTCTAAAGTCAATATTTTCGCAAATATCCTCTCCAGATCCGAAACAAAAAAAATCGTGAATTGTCAAATATGGAAAACATCATGAATATTGAGGTTAAAGAATACTATAAAATAGAACTATTTCGAACATAATGTTTTTGAATAACTACGGAACCCTACACAGAGCATGGCCCCACATACTCTTGGCCGGTTTTTTCTCTTCACAAATCGAACCTCTATTCGCAGTGTAATTGAATATTATTATAGTACGAGTATAAGCAGTTTATTAATCTATTTTTACTACAAAAATAATGTAAAGATTTATGGAAATGAAATTTTCCGCGAAATATTTCGGAATAATTTCCGCGGAAATTATTGAAATTTATGAATTTTATCAAGTCTTGGCCAAACCTATAAAAACCGGTTGTTATCAAAACCGGTGTTGTATAGTATGACTGTACTCGTTACTCACTCTAATATTTCTGTGCGTGGATAGGATTTCATTTTCATAAATTTCCATTGTTTCAAGGTCTGGAGAATGTTTCGGAAATTTTCACGAAAATTTCACTTGAGAACATTTCGCAACATAGGAAAGTTTCCATAGGCACATCATTAAACGATCGGATGTCAAGGCAAAAAAACCTTTTGTTTTTACCTAAATCACGCCTAAGACAAACTACAAGAACTCCTTATTTTATGTGCGTTAAAATATTTAATAAAATTCCAGGGGATATTAAAACATCGAATCACGTCGTAAATCTCGTTGCTTTGAATCGCCTACGTAGGACATAGCTTGGAATATGATAATTTCGAGAGAAACAAAAATTTCTTTTTGAATTGCGTTAAAGGTAACGCAATTCAAAAAGAAATTGCACATTTGGCTATGTGAGCTCTGCGCTTATTCGGTGAGAGAGTTTTTAAACGCTAAGTTTAGCAATAATTAGTTTATAGGCTAGTTAGCAATAATTAGTTTTAAGGAAAGATTTTGTGTATTCTCCTCAGCCACAAAATTGTTTTTATATATTTGCATGCTTGCCTAAGCAGAGTATGGTGAAACTAAAACTCTATTGTATCTTGTAACTAAATTTACCCATATTCCGCAAATAAATTTATTTCATTTCATTTCATTTAAATTTTCATACAATTTGTATGGGAATTTTAAATCTCGATTTGTGGCTTTTCTAGCCGAAAAATTTTTTTTGGTCCCATACAAGGTTTTGATCCTGAACAGAAACAGGATCGATTGGCATCAAAAAAAAAGTTTGTCAAAAATTACCATTTTCTCGCACCCTGTATGTTGTTTTCAAAATCTGTAAACGCCATTCTTCATCAATTTAAAATCGAGGGAAGGTCTCCTAAGACCATTTTCGCGTAGCAACACGGGATCTGGTAGCTGCCCTCACTGACCCAAAATCTTTTTCCACCCTGTATACAAGTGTCCTACGTGACCAACCCCGGCGTGGCGTACGGGCGACGCGATCAATTTGTTTGATATTTTCACGCGATCAAGACAAGCGACCGACGCACGTAGGACAAGGTTATCGCATCGCATTACATTTGCGACTTCGTCGCATCGAATCACGTCGTAAATCTCGTTGCTTTGAATCGCCTACGTAGGACATAGCTTGGAATATGATAATTTCGAGAGAAACAAAAATATACAGACAACATAAGACTGGAACCCGAGCCGGCCTTACGAGTAGGGGTAGTGTTGCCGCCTCTTGTCGTCGGACGGCATCTTGAGCATTTGTATCTTGCCGCCGATGCTGATGGTGTCGGGCGAGCGAGCGCGCAGGCGCGGCGCGAGGGACGCGGGGGGCGCGGGGGGCGCGGGGGGCGCGCCGTCGCCGCGGCTCGCCGGCGCGCGCGCTGCGAGCGACGGCAAGCGGTCAGCGGGGGCTGGCCGACAACCATTACATACTGTCATTACATCTCGACATTGGACTAGGGTGCTCGATATTGAGCAAGAAGTAAGGAACTACATTTTATCCGTAATCCCCAAAACGGCAAAATAAGTATTTATAGGTATTGAAAAATTAGAAAAACTCTTACCAATTCTAGTGTTTTCACCTGCTGCCCAGTCGCTGGTGCGCGCGTCGTCGCGCGGCGGGGCGGGGCTGCGCGGCGCGGGGCTGTAGGGCCGCCGCCGCGGGCTGCCCCCGCGCTGCGCCCGGATGGGCGGCAGCCTCCACTGCTCGCCGCTCCCTTCATCTTTGAACAGTTGACTTATCAGCTCGGAAGTCGTAACATTCCTTTTCGTGTGAGGACTCTCTTTCGGTTGTGTTCTCGTACGTGACGCCAAGCTCTCCGCCTTGGCGGACCTTTCCTCCGACAGGGGGGTCAGCGCGACGTACCGCGGAACGTCGAAGCTGGGCCTGTCGAACGAGCGCAGGTCGAAGCTCCTCTCCAGGTTCGTGTACAGCTCCTCCACGTCGCGGTCCACGGACTTGGGCACGCTGCCGTCGCTGCAGCCGCGGTCGTCGGGACTGGCGCAGCGGTTGAATTTAGCGCGGTCGTCTTCGAGCGAATCTGTGAAGTCCGTATCGTATTTTGAAGTGTCGAATTCCTCTGTAGACTTATATTCGGTTTCCTCGTCGTCGACGATCCTCAGCGTGCCGTCAGAGCCGTCGGAGCTGGCCGGCGAGCGGGCGGGCGCGGGGGAGGGGCGGGGCGGCGCGGGGGAGCAGCGGGGGGGCAGCTCGTTCCTCGTGAACCGCGTCTGCGAACCCGACACTTCGATCCTGTATTCTATGGTTTTGTTCTGGACGATAGACATGCGAGAGGTTTGAGTTTCTATGGCGGTAGTGTCCGTATAAGATTTTACGTAATTTGTTTGAGCCAATTCTAGTATAGTTTTGCTCGTTTGAGTATAAATTTCATGGCAATCTAATGAGAATTCGTGGAACGCGTCGTCCGGGTCGTTGTCGCCAGGTTCCCGCGCCGCGAGCTCGTTGCTCGCTTCAACCGTCGCCTCCTCATTGTTCGCCTCTATAGAAGGGCACTTGTCAGATGTGCTCTTGAGTGAGATGGCATCGTATAGCAGCGGCCGGCGGGCGGGCGAGGGGGAGGGGGAGCGGCGCGCGGGGGGGCTGTCGCTGTCAGCAGCCAGCACGTAGGTGCGCCGCGACCGCTCGCCCGACGACCCGTCCTGCGACGACGCATTTGTCGTCGCGAGGCTTTTCTGAGAATCTGTGTTGTTTACGGCACAAATCAATTCGCCCCTGAATTCACCGTCCTGGAAAGGAAGTAAGAATATTCGTAGTTTATAGCAATGATTCACCGACACGACAATGACGCGAACCTCACGACGAAGCCGACGCGACTTACCATGGTGTACGACGCGGGTCTAGGCGGAGGCGCCGAGCCGCGAGCCGCACAGACTGCACATGTTGTCAACTCCGAAAGCGACCGGCGTGGGGATATATGCACGAGCTGTTTACTAACATTTATCTGTAATTTTGACACCTCATGGTGGCTTTGAAACGAGAAAACGTCAAATACTTTTTTTTTACTCCGGCCTTTGTGTACTCTACCTATGCAATCGATGCATACTCTTTGAACAAAATTATAAGTGCTTGAATCCTTCAAGGGCATAAGTCGAATCATAGACTTATAAATTTATAGACCGAGTCTATCATTATCTGTGGGTGACGCCGGCAATGCCTGTCAACGATCTTCGTTTGGGTATACTAGTGCACCTAAACCGCAAATAGTAAAAGTGATTAAAATAAAGCTTTTCATGTATATTTCTGTTCGATAAGTGCACGGAATGTGATAAAAGTGATGACTTGTGTGGTTCTAGGGTGTAAAAACCGCAAGGGTTACCTGAATGAACAAAATAAAGACATTACGTTTCACCCGTAATTTAGTTTTGACTTGAATTTTAAGATTTCGAACCTTATTAAGGTAAAAGTAACTGAAAATCTTATTCAATATTTGTTGCCGGATACATGTGTGTAGTTTTGTGAATTAACCATTCGTATTTGCCTTCGTAATGTAATTATAAATAGTGGGATTCAAATATTTGTATCGCATAGTGTTGTACCTAAGAGACCGATCGTGATATCGATAAATGTATTGATAGCCAACTCAGAAAATGATTCGATGTTTTTAATTTCCAACAGGTTGCCACAGGACACTATGGGTCAAAAATATCAAAAAGGCAGACGACTGGTTCCCTAAAAAGTATTCAAAAATATGCTCCGCACATTTTGAAGCTGTTGTTTCAGGCAAGGGTACGCGCATAAGTGATTACATTCTGACGTAGTACCCACCATATTTGGTAATCATCCAATGTCATGTCAACCAGAAAGTAAATTAAGTTTAGTTTAATAATGACACACATGTGATTAATTTTACAAAGAAGCCATCATACGAAAATTGTTAGGTATGCTTTAAGGGATGATCAGTTCCATAAAACATGTTATAATGAGGGTTTTCTGAAATGCCGTTCACCAGGGCGGCAGCACTGAGGCGTCAGGTCCAGAAACTTGTCTAAATTCTAAGATTTGTACAGGTTAATAAAATTATGTAAAAAAATAAAATGACCTTCTAGTTACTTTTTCTTTGAGGCTAGATAATTGTTTCTTAGCGAGACCTTACCACTATGTGGCGCCAACTAGTGGCATACGTTTTAGACAGAACACTTCGTATGACATTTGACATTTTAATTAAAGATAAAATTTCATTAATTTTGTGATTTTATTTTTATCCTAAAATGTAGATTTAGAAATCATGACATAGGTATTAAGGATCGCAGAAGATCGTGATTCTGAGTAGGAAATAAGGTTTATTCCTACTGTATTCGCTACTTAATTTGGTAAAAATATTATTATTGCCGATAAAAAGCAAACGATGAAGACTGGACAACACTAATAGTTAATGACATTTTATCTAGTCAGGTTGGTAGCATTGTTCAAGAAAATGGAGTCATTGATAGAATTCAAGACCAAGTAGAGCTACCTTATTTGTCTCTTTTCCTTATGGAATACATCTTGAGATGGTAAAGGATGACAATAGTTTGTTCAGGTATGTCTTAATACACGGAATCTTCCCTATATTTTATCTGTGTAAATTATTTAGTTGTAGGCCATTGATTTAGAATATGGATATGGATTTGACAACGTAATAATAATAGCAAGAACGAAAGGGATGGTCTTATGAAACTTTTTACTAGTGGAAGTGAAAAGGAACGATAATCGTCCGACCTTATCACTGTGCCACTATTTTTTGTGTGTGTGTGTGTTAGATGCTAAGTCTAAGTGCCACACACACAAGTATCTTCTTAGTAGTAAGTGACTATGTCTATCCCTCTTAGTGGCACACTATGTGCGGCCCCTCGTTGTAGGCACTTGTAGACGTCAAGAGTTACATAGCGAACACTCATATGGGCCGTCCTGACTCATGCGCGAACATGCCGCGAATATGATTATGACCTCGCGCGATGGATTTGCGAAACCGACGCCACACTCGTTCACAGTCACGAGCTGCGATTCGCGATATTATTATGCTTTGATACGAATCGTCAGTAGAATCTAAGAAATAGTTATTTGTTTTACTAGGGAGCAAAGTGATTGTTTAACTCTCGTGCAAATATTGAAACCCGAGCAAGCGAAAGATTCCAGAAAATGGAATCTTGAGCGATGCGAGGGTTTCAAGGCACGAGAGTTGAACAAGCTTTGCTGCCGAGTGAAACACAACATTTTTTACCACACTAAAGCGAGGAAACATGCGAAATAAAACTCAAACATAACAAATTAGAAGGTATTATTTGCAAGTCCTCAACTTCCAAAAAATAAACAAATCAACAAATAATAAAACAATAACCTCAAATATTTATCTTGGCGTGGCAATGCTTAAAAATTCAGGATAATTCCAAAATGAGACTCATGTAGTTATTGGCGATTTTTCTGTGATTTTCGGAATTATCCCACTTTCGCATCTCGCAATTACCCGAAAACTTGAAAATTAAGAGTGAAAGAATACAAGACACGACCGGACTCGTTTAGATTTTAAAAGAAAAAATATTCGGATGCGTTCTGAAATTTGCATAGTGTCACACTTTTATTTACCTATTGTTTTTATTTGTCGTATTTTTAGAACTTTTCATTAAAAGCCTTTTACAACAAAATGTGGTATTTAACCCTTAGGTGCATACAGTATCAAAAACGAGGGGCCGCACATAGTGTGCCACTAAGAGGGATAGACATAGTCAATTACTACTAAGAAGAAAGTGCCACACAGGCACTTAGTGACGTATTCAACCATAGACATATAAAATTGATAGACCGAGTCTATTTTATCTGTGGGTGACGCCGGCAATGCCTGTCAACGATCTTTGTTTGTGTATACTAGTGCACCTAAACCGCAAATAGTAAAAGTGATTAAAATAAAGCTTTTCATGTATATTTCTGTTCGATAAGTGCACGGAATGTGATAAAAGTGATGACTTGTGTGGTTCCAGGGTGTAAAAACCGCCAGGGTTACCTGAATGAACAAAATAAAGACATTACGTTTCACCGGCAATTTAGTTTTGACTTGAATTTTAAGATTTCGAACCTTATTAAGGTAAAAGTAACTGAAAATCTTATTCAATATTTGTTGTCGGATACATATGTGTAGTTTTGTGATTAAACCATTTGTATTTACATTCGTAATGTAATTATAAATAGTGGGATTCAAACATTTGTATCGCATAGTGTGGTACTTAAGAGACCGATCGTGATATCGATAAATGTATTGATAGTCAACTCAAAAATGAATCGATGTTTTTAATGTCCAACAGGTTTCCACTGGACACTGAACAAAGGCTATTATGGGTCAAAAATATCAAAAAGGCAGACGACTGGTACCCTAAAGAGTATTCAAAAATATGCTCCACACAATTTTAAGCTGTTGTTTCAGGCAAGGGTACGCGAATAAGTGATTACATTCTGACGTACTACCCACCATATTTGGTAATCATCCAATGTCATGTCAACCAGCATGTAAATTAAATTTAGTTTAATAATGACCCTCATGTGATACTTGTGTAGACTGATTAATTTAATTATAAAGAAGCCATCATACCAAAATTGTTAGGTATGCTTTAAGGAATGATAAGTCCATAAAACATGTTATAATGAGAGTTTTCTGAAATCACCAGGGCAGGAGCAGGCCCAGAAACTTGTCTAAATTCTATGTTTATAGTTTCTGGTTTAAATATTTTGTATGAGTTAAAAAAAATACATAAAAAAATTTAAACTTTATTTAAAAAAAAAAAAAAAACATTTACTTAGTCTTTCTTTGGGGCTAGATAATTGTGTTTCTTAGCGGGACCTTACGGCTAAGTGGCGCCAACTAGTGGCATACGTTTTAGGAAACCCTCATTATGACATTTTAATTAAAGAAAATATTTCGTTAACTTTGTGATTTTATTTTTATCCTAAAATGTAGATTTTGAAATCACGATCGAAGAAGATCGTGATTTTGAGTAGGAAATAAGGTTTATTCCTACTGTATTCGCTACCTAATTTGGTTAAAATATTATTATTGACGATAAAAGTACACGATTGAAGACTGGACATCACTAATAGTAATGACATTTTATCTAGTCAGGTTGGTAGCATTGTTCAAGAAAATGGAGTCGTTGATGGAGTTCACGACCAAGTAGAGCTACTTTATTTGTCTCTTTTTCCTTATGGAATACGTCTTGAGATGGGGTGAAGGATGACAATAGTTTGTTCATGTATGTCTTAATACACGGAATCTTCCCTATATTTTATCTGTGAGTCGAATATATCATCTATCGTGACGAAATCATGATGAAATGTTATGTTATGTATGTTATGGTGCTGCATAGAAAATAAATATTTTTTTAGGAGGAAAAATGAACTTCCGCCTTTTTTCCTAAACGGAATACGATTCCCTTAAACGGAGAACAACCATTAAAATTTCACCTTGTATTGTTCACGAAATAAAGTACCTAGCCATTGCTGTATAATTTTTTTTTTGTATGAGACCATACCTTTGTATAGGTGTTATGATAAAGAAGGGTTCTTTGCCTATCTTCTCGAACGCTGTGGTTGATATTTATATCAATTTCTCCATAATTAAGTATGGACTTTTATATTAACTTCTGGATTTAAGTAGTGGTTCTTCTTATTTTACCATTTTGGGTCATTTAGTTTCCCAATATACCGATACTATAATAAACTGTTAATCTCGTGTCTACAATTTTTATTAACTAGGTATTTCAAGTCTAACATTGTTGAAATCGTCTCGGAAGTTCGCACTATCTGAAGTTATTTTGATTTTGACGACTTTTCAGCGAATGCTTTTGGACATTGGATTGTTAAAAATAAAAAAAGAACTACTTTGCAGTCCCATGGCTGTTAGAACTAGGGTAAAAGCACCAATAGATGACTGCCACCCAGAAGTTGACTGATAGGTCTAAAAATCTAAATAATTAAATCAGGAATAATTTTCCACGCTCGGGAGTATTTTTCTCATATGCGGCAACACTATATCGTGTCTCATATGCGAATTACCAGACAGTTAAGCCACGCACGAGGCAGTGAGCGGCCGTCGAGTTTGCGCTTCGCACCAAAATCGCGTTTTATATGGGATCCTTATTAAGAAAAGCCCTCAAAAATTTAAGCTTTTAATTATGTAAAAAATCGAATATGGCTTTTATTTCCTTAATTCACTTCAGTATAGATTTTAGAGTAATATCTCTATTGTGTATATTATAAATAATAGTTTTTTATTATATTTGCTGGTCAAGTTATGGTTCCAATATTGTGTGTTCGGGCCAAAAGATGAACGACGGTCAACTTCTGGGCAAAGGCTCGTATTTTCAAATGCTTGTGTAAATTATAATAAAATAGCTAAATGTAATATTAATACATAAAATTACAATCAGTTTTGTAGATGATTTTTTGACCAAAAGATGAACGAGCCTTTTTTCATGTAACACGTTTTAAAGTAATTTATTTTTGCATGAAAACGGGATTGTTCAACTAAAGAATCGCTGTCCAAAACGTGAACTAGGAAAATTTACTGGTTCATCTTTTGGGTTGGATTCCAATAAATGAATTCGAATTTAGTTCGTTCATTTCGTTAATGCGGTGTCCAAAACATGAACCAACTGATTTTATTTAACGGTTGAATTTGGGAAAAGTGAAACTTTATTACATACTGTGTTTATGTTTAATTAAATAAGGTCAAATACAATTAATTTATCGAAAAAACCAACGTTTTTAATTTGCTCTATTCATCTATTGGGGTCTTGCCGTTCATATATTGGTCTCGCCATATTGCGATTATGCTGGTTTATCTATTGGGGTCAAATTGTTCAGAGATAGGGCACTTTGTTCAACTACTGGGGAATTTGACTCCTTTTTTAATATAATCATTTTTATAAAATTACTGAAGTTTAATACGAGGCATGAAAATAACTTATTCTAAACTCAATTAAATGCGGAATCATATTAAAAAATAAAAATTGATGAATATGAGTTACATCATATAGAAAAAATTATTTAAAGTTGCGAAAGTTGCTTAACTGTTCATCTATTGGTGATATTACCCTACATGGTATTGTTGCGTACCAGTAGAGGCTGATTTTATGATGGCTACTTTATTTCGTGAACAAGCTTTAGGTAGGGCCCTGTGTTCAGTAGTTAGGCACCTAAAAATTTGTAAATTTCTACTTACCTGATATCGTATAGGATCTACAATTTATTTTTGGGTCAAGGCGTGTCTACCAGATCCCGTGCTGCTGCTGCTACGCAGTAATGGTCCTACGATACCTCCTCTTATTCCCCTTACGATCAGTGGAACATAATATGCTTGTCTGCCACCGTCGGAGTACCAAAAAAAAGCATAATAATTTAAACTCCATCACACGCAATCACTTCTCTTCACAATAAATAATATAGTACTATCAACTTAACTTGAATTGCACGGTAGTTTTAGGTAAAATTATTTTAAGCGGTGCATAATTTGTTCAGCTACCTAACCTAAGGTACTGGCAGTAGAATACCAGCGATGCGGCTTGCCGCATCATTATGCTGAGCCAGCGCCTTTTCTATGCCACGACACATGGCTTCATTGCTTGTAGTTTAAGTTCCTGTTCTAATGTTAGTTTTAAGTTGCATGAATGTTACATTTTGCTTATTGTTGAAATTGATTTTGTTTGTTTTTATCTAAGCCATGTATGTTGTGGGAATGAATAAAGATTTATCTATCTATCTAAAAATCTTCCCTCGAAATTAAGTTAAAGAAGATTAAGGAATAAATATGGAGGGCTATGCTAGGAGTCTCTCTGCGTGATCGGATTAAAAATGAGACCATCCGCAGCAGAACCAAAGTAACCGAAATAGCTCTCCGAATCCCTAAACTGAAGTGGCAGTGGGCGGGGCACATTGCGCGTAGAACCGATGGCCGTTGGGGCGGGAAGGTTCTTGAGTGGCGGCCACGTACCGGAAGGCGTAGCGTGGGTAGGCCCCCCACAAGGTGGACCGATGACCTGGTGAAGGTCGCAGGAGTCCGCTGGATGCGGGTGGCGCAGGACCGGTCATTGTGGCAATCTTTGGGGGAGGCCTATGTTCAGCAGTGGACGTCTTTCGGCTGATATGATGATGATGATGATGATGATGATGATGAAGGAATAAATATAGATACCTATGGAGCGCGCTCCATAGTCCATAGGTAGGTATATTTTTAGAAAAGGTAGGTGTCAGCTGTGCCGTGTGGTGACGGCAGTAAGAATACATTTGTCACCACCCCAACTCCCCCTGCGGGTGTCGTAAGAGTCGACTAAGGGATTGAAGTGTCACTGACCACTATTTGATAAAAGAATGATGATGGGCAGTAGCGTCATCATAGTGGACACATTACTGCGATCGCCAAACCGCTTGCCCAGCGTGGCGATTATGGGCATTTACCTCCTAATGCTTTTATACGCATAGTTAATAGGAGAGGCCTACGTCCAGCTGTGGACTATCACAGGCTGATGATGATGATGAGGTGTCAGCTAGAACTTTACGACAATGTACCATTTTTTTATTTATCGTGACTGCCTTGTAGGTATGTCGTAGAAATAAAACAATGAAATACATTAAAATATGTCAAAGTATTTATTCACGTGTAGTAAAATAGCCGCCCTCGCAGCGGCGGGCGGCGCTATCACAACGAGACCCAGTACAGTACAGTACAGTACACCACTCGCAGATACAGACTACGCAGATACAACACACGTCACTACTACTCGACTCGTACATACACGTCGGGCCGCCCGACGAGGCCGAGACTCGGTCGTAACCAGTGGCGATGGAAGATTTATTTGCCACCATACATACGGAACCACTTGCATTCGAACACGTTTTTTCTTATTAGTGCGAGGTCAGTTGCAATCAAACTTTCCATTATCCGACAGTGTCAATGAGTTTCAGATTCATTGAATGTGGTACCGTAGACCTACAGAGGCCTAAGCGCTGGTCTCGGCCACCATCGAACAAGGGCAGCGACGTGGAGGGATTTTGTACCATGGTGATACATCGCGACTCTTATATAGCTGGTGATATATGTGACAACTAGACAGATACTTTGACTGCAATACATTATGTTATGAGGGTGGAGGTAAAGATTATGAAGCGAAGAAAGAACTAGGTATTACGTAACAGGACAGAACGAGATACTATTATTTTAAGCGAGCGTGTGGTGGTACAGATTATTTTAAATACGTATATATAACCATGGAACAATTCCCATAAACATGAAATAGATAATTTGAGCTCTATTGTCTTGACAATGAGGTGTAGAAGACTAATAAAAATTCTAGACGACATGCATTTTGATAAATACTTTTCACGCGTTTCCGTCGCAGGTTTGTGCACAGGCGACCGCGGCACGGGGCTAGTGCTGACGGAGCTCCCGCGGCGGCCGCTACTGCTACGAGGATGCGTATACACAAACCTAGTACACGTGATGTCACAACCGACGAGGCGTCCCTGTTAGAGACGGAGCTCGGACCACACCAACAAAAACGGACAGTCGATAGATTCTATTTGAATCTTTTTACCAGATTAGGTGAATCAGTGTTCGTTGGGTTTTATAATTGCGCTCGCTCTTCGTGCTATATTTAGATGTAACGAAACGTGGACAGCGCGTTCTGTTAGCGTGAGTCCGGGCTCCGGTGGCAAGGGGCTCCCGTCACGTGGCGGGCCCCTGTGGCCACTCCTCGTCTCCTGATGTTACAGTAGATACATAATATGACTGTGGTTGTAATAAACTCTTAACATCCGATACATTCAAATAAAACTTAACAGCATAATCATAAAATACATTTGATTCCAATGAGCCCATACAGTAACTTATCGCTAACAGGCTAAATATTAATAAATAGCGCTACATACAATACACCCAACACGAAATCAACGTTTAACATTATTTCGCTTTTATGCCGATTTTTATAGGAAAGGCGAATTACATACATATATTTATTAGTAATTTAGAACTCTCACTTACAATAAAATAATTTGGTAATGTAACAACGGAACGGAACGACAAGTAGTATAGCTCTCGGGCCTGGAGGCCTGGAGGCTTGGAGGCCTGGGCGAGCCAATAAATGTTTAGGTGCCTATACGCATTGCGGCGTCTGTTATTGACACGTTCCGTTGTTCACCTTCCAAATAATATATAAACACTTCAGCCAATTACTACTATTCTTACCAAAAAAACTGTAAACCATAACAAGGATAGTAAGTTTTGTATATCACCATGATATGTCTGAACACACAAAACCATATAACGACTAAGCATCCGAAACACGTACTTAACGAAAATGAGTTCTTTTGAAGAACGATAATAATTACATTTTGCTAATCGATATATGATTATACATATAAATGATAGAATAGATATACTTTACAATTAAACCTCGTTCTGATTGATTAACTAATACAGCTCAGTAGTCACAGTCACGCAACCACCGGCGCGGTCGACGCAGTCGGCGGCGATTGTCTACTCGATGATATCAATCATCATAACAAGTAACAATCATCATAGCCGTATTAATTAGCCACAGAAAGTCGGTCGTAGAAAATCTATAACTGGTCCAAACATCAATTCACAATAATTCCGTATATAGTGGAGAACAATTTGATACACTATAGCACACAACGTCAAAAAATGTATATAAAATGTCTAACAGTCGGAGTCCCGGTCCCGGCCGCGCCCTGCACCTCCGTTTAATAATACAAATTGATAACCAGCTACGAACATCCGAAACTGCGATTACCTACAATTTGGAATCTACAGGAGCGACAAAAAATTGTCAAAGCAAACTTATTTGCGAAATTGTTGTATTGTTACCAAATTGCATAACTCGGGCTCAATCCGCCCAATGCGTACCTAACCGATTATAAACTGGGATATTATAATATTGGTAGTTACGTTTCCCATTTTGTATCAGGGTTACGAAATGGACAACAAAAGTCCAATATGTAACTACTCAATTTAAAACAGGGAATTTGTTTTCCTATTTCGTAACTGTTTAAGAAACTTAGTTGCAAAACCACTCAACACAGGCTCCATTCGTTAGGATGGTGCCTGACTAGAAAACCGGATTTAATTTCCATAGATAGTTACAAATGTTGGTAGTTAAACGGTGGTGCAGCGGCAGCACGCGTCGTAGCGTGGCCCGTAGGCCTCGTGGCCGTGGGCCTCGTGGCCGTGGGCCTCGTGGGCCGTGGGCCGCGGGCCTCGCGCGCGACCGGCACTCTTCGTCGCTACAATAAACCTAACGCTTCCCTGATATTCTCTTTTGGCCACACCTATCGCCCTCTTTCATACACGTGTCGTGTCCGTCATTTCTTTAGTAAAATGTTAACATTAGTGGAAGTTTCTTCGAATACTTGTAATCTATATTATTATACAATACATCATTAATAATATAAAACCTTTCTAAAGAGGGCTCTAGCAAGTCGTACTCGTACACAAGTAGGTAAGTAAACGCATGTACGACGTACGTCTACATTATACATAGATAGGTATAGTGACAGTTCGCAAGCTCTGCAGATGTGACTGACTATTCAATCTCTGTTTCAAATAATTCTTATACTTGTTTGTCTATTTGTTAAGCTCCTGACTGATCTCTATGGGGATTAGTTTGATGTTTGCGGCATATCCTATTGTCGCAGAAAGCATATATTATAATATCGCGGCGCGGGCAGAGATATGCAACAGGAACACCAACAGATAACAAATGAAACCTGCTGCGACTACTACACTCAGATTTACTAAAAACGCTGCAATGAGCATCTATTTATCGAACACTATCAAATAAGGATTTGGAGAAAGATTTACAAGTTCACAAAGCCGCGGTCGCACTAGGCGCGCAGTTAAATTCGAACATTTCGTCATTACATTACAGTAACAGAGAGTACTGAGACTGATGTTCGCAATTAACGTTTTTCGATGTGCGCGGTAGTATGAGCCCTCAATTTGGTTGCGCCGCTAAGAGCAGGCCTCCTATGTACCGGATGCGTCTATACCTACGCATACCTACGTAATAAGAGGCCTATGTTCAGCAGGGGGCTGCAATAGGCTGATGATGTAAAGAGGAAGCCGGAATATTGTACATAACTACGTTAACACTAGAGCCGGCAGTCTCGTCGCAAATATGCGCTAACGCTACTGATCATGTATAGTGAAGGCGCGCGACGTCGGCGTCGGCGGGTCGAGGGTCGAGGGCTCGAGGGTCGAGGGCTCGAGGGCTCGAGGGCTCGAGGGCTCGAGGGTCGAGGGCTCGAGGGTCGAGGGCTCGAGGGTCGAGGGCTCGAGGGTCGAGGGCTCGAGGGTCGACGGCCGCCGCCCTCGGGGGTCCCTGTCCCTGCTGCGGTGACGTCACAAGTATTACATTACACTACTACTCTATACAAATAACAGAAGAGGGTTTGATACATACTCGTACATAATATGTATATATATATTACTCACTCCGATTAGGTAGTACAGGTACTACAAGGTGTCATGTGTCGACTCATTTCTGAATGAAACTCTGCGTCTATTTTATTGCTGTAGATGCGATGCAGGTGAGATGTTTATGATGAAAATTAGAAAAGATTCGAAATCAGAAGTCTTAAAAAAAAAGATACGTGTGCTAAGAGCGTGTATATTAAGATTGCCCATCGTCTATTATATTATATCCTGTTTGTTATAGTTTCCCACAGTCTATGCTATGGGACCTACTGAAATTGTCGACACATGACATAACATTACTCTAAATACATAACATGTTTTAAATACATACAAATATAACACAGAGGATTACATTTGGGACATAAATACACTGCAAATATAATTTATACGAACACCACCACCTTAAATTCCATTATCCAAATGTTTGTAAAATTTTGATCAAGTATCATTTTGAAATCGTTTGGAAAAACGGTAATTTTTCGCATTCGAACACAAGATGCCGGATACCGCTCGGTCCGGCTGCGGTGTGGAGTGTGGAGCGCGGCCGCTAGTCCGCCGTGAGGTAGAGGCGGCGGACGCGGCCGCGCGAGGCTCAGCGGCCCCCCGCGGGCGGCGGAGCGGGCGCCGGGGCGCCGGCCGGGGCCGCCCCCGCGGGGGGAGCCCCCGCCCCGGCCCCCGCCGCCGCCGCCGGCGCCTCCAGGTGCTCCTCGTGCGCCGCCACCACCGCGCCCACTATCGCCATCTCGATGTCCGCGCCTGCGGGCAACACACGGTCACAACGCTGCGGATGAGTATACGTCACACTACTCACACGCGACGGCCGCTCTACTCACCCGCGAGGATGTCGCTGCGGCTCAGCACGATCTCCTGCGTGTCGGCCTTGGTGACGAGCACCACTCGCGTCTGCCGCGTCTGCAGCAGGTTCGCCACCACGATCTGACACCACAATAACAATGTAAGAAGATGAAAGGAATTTCCAAAGATCCAAGTTAATTGTATTTTTTTTAACTAGCATTCCTCTGAATATGTTGAACAGAGCTCACGCCCTCGTTGGGAAGTGCGACCTAAACATAGGTATATATCTATAGAGAAGCGCGGCGAGGAGAAGTACAAAGAAAATAGTAGAAGTAGATGATACCTTGTGCTTGTACTTGTCGAGTGCGGCCTTGGCCTTGGGCACGAGCAGCGCTTCGTCGGTCTCCAGCTTGAAGGAGACGACGAAGGCGCGCGGCACCCACAGCGCCACCAGCGGCGCCAGCATCTTCGGCACCAGCTGCAGCTGGATCACCGGCGCGCCGCTGTCCGACTGCATCTTGTGCGTGGGCTGCAACGTCACATCTGTCGTTATATCGAGTCGTCACACGTCGCCAGCGCAGACATCACAGCTAGGACACTCACCATGACCTCTTTGGGAATGTAGAAGTCGGAGACGGCGGCGGCCAGGTAGAGCAGCGCGGCGGGCCCGAGCGGCGCGAGGCACTCGCAGGCGGCGCGCAGCAGCCAGAAGTAGTCGGCCACGGTGGTGAAGGGCACGCCCAGCAGCGCGCCGGCCGCGCGCGCCGCCTGGTGGCGCGCCAGCACGGGCGCCAGCACGTGCACGCTGTCGGCGCGCACGCTGATGCTGGAGCTGGGCCCGCGCTCCGCCAGCTCCAGCATGTCCAGCAGCTTCTGCGCGCTGAAGCGCCGCGTGAACGGCTCCAGGCTCTTGTGCCGGTGCAGGAACACCACCGCGTAGCCGTGCTCCAAGAAGTACTCGGCCGAGGCGGCGCCGCGCGTGCCCGCGCTGAAGTTGTCCACGAAGCGCACCGTGTTGTGCTCCAGCGGGACCGTGGTGCCGCCCGACGTGACGAGCGCCACGCGCGTGCCCTGGCGCGAGTGCCGCGAGCAGAACTCCTTCAGCAGTGAGCGGTTGTCCTCGAAGTCCGGCGGCGGCAGGTGCAGCGCGAAGAACTCCTCCCAGCTGCCGTGCGACATCGCTCCGGCATGTACTCTG
Source organism: Thaumatotibia leucotreta (assembly GCA_025490895.1). Classification (NCBI taxonomy): domain Eukaryota; kingdom Metazoa; phylum Arthropoda; class Insecta; order Lepidoptera; family Tortricidae; genus Thaumatotibia; species Thaumatotibia leucotreta. The sequence continues at coordinate 63,440 of JALPQI010004669.1, forward strand.
CAACCACACACACGTACATACATCGTCACTCAATCGCAACTCAATTTAAGGAAAATGAACTTCCTACTGAAATCTTTCCCGGGGACTACTGTATCTTCCAAACATAAATTTTCACAAAAGAGTGTACAGGTTTTTCAGGGATCAGTAACGCTCAAGTAACACCCCCGGAGTGGGCGTTCGTAGTGACCGCTTACCATCAGATGTGCCGTGTGCATATTTGCCACCGAGAGTGCTCACGCGCACGTGCACGTACTGCACTGCGCACAGCATGCGGTATGACTCGGCCTTTAGGCAATCAGATTAGTTTCATTGTTATAAGATTCTAGCCTTACGAACAATGAACAGTTGCGTGACCTGTATGCTTAGCCAAGTTGCCAATCGCTAGCGCTTGCTAGCGCATCGTAGTTTTCCCTCTCTGTCACTCCTTCATATTAGTGCGACAAAGAGGGAAAACTACGATGCGCTAGCAGGCGCTAGCGATTGGCAACTTGGCTAAGCGCCCTGCACGTTAAAAACGTACACCAAAATATTATTTATATTATGTATTATGTAAATTTCAATTTTTACCTACAAAACAACCTTTGACAAACAAAACGGCTGATAACTGGTAAGAGTAGTAAGTGATCTGACAAAACGATACAGTCCGGAACTGGCCGACTCCGGGTGTACATTACATCGAACAACATTAATCCCTCCCGAAACTTGATACCGCGGGAAAGAGATTAGGCGTCGTAGGGCCTCCTCGCCGAGCGGCCTGCGGCGGTGGTGACAGCGGTGGTGACGGCTCGCCGAGAGCTTCACGCACGATTTGACTTGGCTCGTAAGAGGTTTTATCATAGTATTTGTCCACCCAAACAAACTTTTGCCAAAAAATCGAAATTTGACTTAAACTATCAATATTTATTCAAGTAGGCCCAGGAACAACGCCATTTGGCACTTACTTACATTTTTCATATATTGCCTAACAACAGCATCATTCAAATTGGAAATTTCATTACATGAAGGGTCCACGGAAAGAACATGTCTAGTCAATTCAAATTACAGAAGGAAAAACCACCTTACTTTATAACCGAATAAGGTGTGAATTTGCCCTGATTTTTTTAAGCACTGGACATGTTCTTTCCGTGGAGTGTATCATAGTTTCGAACACGTACTCTCGGAGTATCCTGCTATCGAATGTTCGTTTACTCGACTGCTACCGGATCGAATATTCGCTGGGTCGAAAAACGTAGAAATAAAAAAACGTTAAATCGAAATTGATGTTTCGATAGACGTCCCGTAGAACATCTTTGGCACGAATGTTCGTTGGCGCGACTGCTACCGGATCGAATATTAGCTGGGTCGAAAATCGTACAAAATGAGGGCATTTAGGCATTTTAATTGGTCACAGACATAAACATTACACTTTTGAGCAATAGGTAAGTATGTCAAATTATCTTGCCACTTATTTTTGAGATATAATATGTGGATATGTAGGTTTAAAAAATAATGTTGTATGTGTTAGTTTTTCAGCAATCCATCAAGTCGATTACATCGTTAATAGTAGCCACGTATTTTGGTATTAGTACTATTTATTTATTAATTGAAATATCCCTGCACGAATATAAAACATTTTGTACATGTTTCGGCCACAAGTATTTCGATCCAGCGATCATTTGATACCAGAACAGACGAGCCTATGAGCTTTCGACACACAACAGATCGAAACCAGATCGACACAATTCTAGATAATGATTTTTCGACTGAGCATATTTCGACCACAAGTATTTCGACTCAGCGAACATTCGATCCAGCAACAATCGAGCCTACGAATATTCGACAGCACGATACTCCGACAGTGCGTGCCCGAAACTATGATATACACTCTTTTCCGTGGACCCTTCACATGACGCTATGTTCCAACCTTCCAACAATTCATATATGTAGGGTGCCACTAGAATGGAAATCGATACTGATGGTGATAATGAGATTTAAACATTGGAAGAAAATTTACTACCACAAGTTAGCAGCAGCACAAACAGACCACCATGTTTTTACCACCATGAGAAACAATGTGCATCCCATCTCAATCACAGTCTGCACAGCCCGATAGCATCCTGATCATGCTTGCCCACCGCTGGGATTTGCCCCTGCTGCAACTGTATGAGCTAATGCCAGGTACTATCTGTAGTCGCAAGCGGCTTTAGTTTCACTTCAATTTAGCCTCCACTAACAATAGCGATAAGTTTGTATCTACTACTAACACAAATGTTGTTTTTAAAAAACCAATAGATTTTGCATTTAAATATTATTTAAGATTTGGCAAGATTTGGAAAAAAATATTAAAGAAAAATTTTCAATGTCGTTTCATGTGACCTACTTTTTATTAGTAAATGTGTTTGAGGCTAAGACATATTACGCTACAAGTTTGAATCTAGAAATGTGTTATGGTCCAATAAACTAATCAATTTAAATGCAATGATATATAAGTAAAGATACGTTATACTCTAACAAAATGAGCGAAATAAATACTTCACATCATACACCTACAATTTATTGACAGTTGACATACGCCTATCTTCATACTTCAAAATGCGTAAAAGAGATGGCAAAATACATATACTCGTATTTAATAAATAAAAAAGAGACAACTAGCATTTGACAATCGCGCGTGCATTCTTTTATTGATAAACATTGTTTTATCTTTGTTACTCTCGTTCTTAAACAGCATAAGCTTGTCTTTTTCTCTAAGTCAGTCAAAAACGTCAAAATGGCGTCCTATTTATTTTCAATAAATATAAAAATAGAAAAAAATATGTAATTCAGTTTAATTGCGCATGATGTGTGATGCTAAGGGCATTTTTGCATTTTATTTTGTGGTTTTCACTATTGTAAAACATAAAATGACATTTTAGGGCGCAGTTCATGTGATTTGCGAGAACTCGGCAGTGGTACACACCTCTCGGTGGTCTGGGTAGGACTAAGAGCGATTGTTAGAATTATCACAATCTGAGCGCTTCACTTTTAGAGCCGGTGTAACATATCTTTACTTATTATATCATTGTTTAAATGTACATACCAAAAGCACAAATTCCTATCTCTCAAAGGATCAAGTAATTAACGTAAATTACTGAATAATATTTCTAAAATACACATTTACACAAAACAGAAGAAGAAAAACAATGGTTAAGATATAGATATAGATGTGACTGTACAGTACCCATCAAAGATAAACACAATACATTTAGAAAAGGTACCTATTATTTCAAAAGCCTTGATTCTGAGGAATTCCTTGCTTTTTTGTGCTTAGCATAAATTTATTTCTGTATGTGTTTAGAACAGGCAGGTGTTGGCATCCTTTTAGCAGCCAAGGGCCACACAGTAGTTAACAACATGGACACCAGCCGCATTTTGTTAAAATGTAGTTTTTGTTAATGATGCCTTTGTTTTGTGATTTTAACATACACTGACTGACCACTGATTTAGAAGATTCTGGTCCAATTGTAGCTGTAAAGTGAAGTCAGATTTACAGTTTTTATGGACATAGTAAGGTTTAGATCATTTCTAGGATCATGAACTAGACTGAAGCTAATAAATAAGAAACAACTTGTTGTTTACTTACATTAACTCGAAAGTGTAGTTACTCTCAAGCCTCACCCTATTTACCCAAAGTTTCCCAAAACTGAACACAACATAATGCACTAACTAACTGATAATCTCTCTATTTTGTTTACACTCTGCACTATCCAATCAGATAGCTACCCATATTCGACAACATATAAACGACACTTTTTACAAAATATGAACCGACCTTCGTGAAACAAGGAGACGCGTTGACGTCAATATCTTTTCTGGAAAAGCACTACGAACCGACACAAGGTAGCAAAAACTAATATTTACCAGGTTTTATAGAAAAATCAATGCAGGCACCGACACCTGTTCAGTTGACTAGCGGAGCTCGCAGCTCGGAGGTCGGCGTGGCCGTGCCCGCCGCGCGCCTCCCGGCGAGATGCGGCCGCGGTGTCCTTGGACGTCGCTCGGCGGCGGCCGGCTGCGCGACCTTTACTCTCGGGTTTTAATTTAAGAGATGTTGGAACAACTCGCTATCAATCGTTATCTTATCACGAATCACGACAGCCCGACGAATCTGACATGTGTTTGACAGCTATGGATGCGTTTACGGAGTTAGTTACCTAACAGTTCAGAAAGTCGTTTATACGGGTACATCCGGAATTCCTACTACCTACAAAATAAGATGTCAGTCACAAATAAAAATAAAAAGGAACATATATATATATAAATATAAAGATTACTTTGCTCAGGGCAGAGTAATTGGTTTTGAATTGAAAAATATTAATTTGCTCAGAGATTCGGATTCGAGCTCAGGGGGGTTACCACGACATACTCATGCGATTTAGTTTAGGTCGAGAGAAAGGGACAGGGCAATACGAGTCGTATATCTCTTCACCTTTCCCTGAATCGCATTAGTATGTTATGGTAACCCCCAGACTTCAAAGAGTTCGAATCAAATTTCGAATATTAGTCTCGGTTACTCCAACGAAGGCGTCAATAGAGTGAGAGAGACAAATCCTCAAAATTTGCGGTTTTCGAAGTTCGCGGTAGAGCCGCAGATATAGCGGACAAGGTGCTCGAAAATATCTGAACTGAATACACGCTCTAAAGTTATGACATTGGCGGCTTGCTCAGTTATTTGTGAGTACCCTGGCTGCTCCGATATATACGGTGCTCGTGAGCATTCCGAAAGATTTTAATGCTGAATTCCTGACCATATTTAGAGTATTTAATGTTACATATAATTTCCTGGATTCGGCTTGGTTCCAGAGTTAAGTAACCTTTTTTCGACGTAACTCGTCATAAAACTTATTTTTGATGACAATGCTACCACAATGTGTTCTAATATTACCACACCTTTTGCCTGGCAATCAAAAAATAAAAATAAACTTGACGGAAAAACCTGTCCCTTAAAAAAATCATTAAAAATATAATTTTAACAAAATTTTGTCATGATGAAAAGTATTGGAAATGTTAAAAAGTATTCAAAAAGTCTACAGAACAACAATCTTTTGTTTGTGGAATTTGACATTAGGTCTCATAATATTTTTTATTTATTTTGATGTCTAGAATGCATAGTTAAAATCTTTCGCAATGCTCGCGAGCACCGTTTATCTGATGGCGAATATAGGTACATGTACAGAAGACAGCCTCCGTAGCCTAATTGGTAGTGACCCTGCCTACGAAGCTGGAGGTTCCGGGTTCGAGTCCCGGCGAGGGCATTATTTGTGTATTTATTTATCACAAATATTTGTTCCTTGGTCATTGCTGTCTATATATTTAAGTATCTATATACACGGTGCTCGTGAGCATTCCGAAAGATTTTAATGCTGGATTCCTGACCACATTTAGAGTCTTTAATGTTATATAAAATTTCCTGGATTGACTGGTTTCAGAGATAATCAAACTTTTTTCGAAATAAGTTTTTCGACGTAACTCGTCATTTAACTTCTTTATGATTACAATGCCACCACAATGTGTTCTAATATTACCACACCTTTTGCCTGACAATCAAAAAATACGAATAGACTTGACGAAATAACCTGTATCTAAAAAAACAATTGAAATAAATAATTTAAACAAATTGTTGTTATGATAAAAAGTACTGGAAATGTTAAGAAGTATTCGGTAAAAAAAAGAAAAAAAATTTTTTTTTGGTGGAATTAACTTTTGGTCTCACAATATTTTATGTTTATTTTGATGCCTAGAATGCACAGTTAAAATCTTTCGCAATGCTCGCGAGCACCGTGTATATTTATCTATTATATATATCGTCGTCTGGTACCCAAATCACAAGCCTTATTTGAGCTTACCGTGGGGCTAGGTCGATTTGTGTCAGATGTCCCAAGATATTAGAAAAATATATATATGACATCGTATTTAGGGCGCGGCTCCACTAGGCGGAGAGGAGTGGAGATGTGCAAAATTGACCAATTACATTCTTCAAATTCAAAATTAGAAACATTGTCATGCGGTCTCATTGGCCAGTTTTGTACATCTCCGCTCCTCTCCGCCTCAGTGGAGCCGCACCCTTAAGGTTAATGAGGACTACCCATCTTTAAATTGTGTATGAAATATCAGAGTAAGGGCTGATTTTTCAATCCTCAGTTAAAAGTAAGCGCTAGTTAAAATTATTACCATCCTTAGAAAGTCTGGCTAATGAAATATTGCCCCAACTTTTGACGGGAAATTTAAAAAATCTTTGGCTTGTCACACATCCAGCCCTAGATTTTTTGAATTTCCCGCCAAAAGTTATTATTATTATTATTTTATTTTAGACAGGCAGCTAAAGCTGGTACGTCTAAATCATAGTACACATAACACGATTTCACTGTGTGTGTTGAGTTGGGGCAACATTTCATTAGCCAGACTATATCTCAGGTCATCAGTCAAAAAAGGATAGAGCTAACATTTATTTGACAGAGCATACAATACAAACAATACAATCTAGTAGATAAAGTACCTAATTAAAGTTTAACTTTTTTCCCAATAGTAAATGTATGAAAACAGTTTTTTTAATATTTGCCTTTTTTGTGTTACCGTAAGTAACATACAACCCTATTGGTACTGGATAGGAATGCAATCCATTGGCCTACGAATAAATAAAACATGGAAGCCGCACGCCATACTAAATTACCTTTCAAAAACGGCCATGAATTTAAAATGACAAGTTTCACCCCTCTTCAATGCATCACGGTAATTAATTTTAATGTCAACCTATAAACACTTAAACCGCCATTTATAAATAGTTGTGATTGGTCCATCAAAGCTTTGATTGGCTATATTCTATAAACATTTGTCAAAGATGTTGCGCCGAATATGCGCGGTGTCACGAAAACCATATCTTGGCACAATTGAACAATTGGTTTTGTATGTCAATTGAACAATTGATATTGCTTATGTTTAGCCAAGTACATCGATACGAAAAACTCCCGACACTTGAAAGCCCAATAAATCGGTTCGATTACGACTACATCGACAGTTTGGAATTGTATCCGCATATAGATTGCTTAAAATTAATGTGATAATTTAACATAGTGTTGTGGTATTGTATTAGTGTGAGTGCGTAAGAACGAGAGGAAAAAATCATTTGTTTATTATTCGATTATTTATAATGTGTGTGCTACATAGCCCCCCCTCGGGAATTGACAGAATTTTTTGTTACGTAGTTTGTAGCGATACGTACTCCATTATTAATTCCTCTAAGGACACAACGAAATTGACGAAAGTCCAACTACTAGCTAACAGATGGCGCGGGCTGACTCGCTTTTTCCCGAGGGGCCGCACATAGTGTGCCACTAAGAGGGATAGACATAGTCACTTACTACTAAGACGAAAGTGCCACACAGGCACTTAGTGACGTATTCAACGCATTTGTCTGGCACTTACATTTAGCATCTAATGCACACACACACAAAAAATAGTGGCACAGTGATAAGGACGGACGATTATCGTTCCTTTTCACTTCCACTAGTAAAAAGTTCCATAAGACCATCCCTTTCGTTCTTGCTATTATTATAACGTTGTCAAATCCATATTAATCCTACATTCATGCTTTTTCCAGATTTGGATTGTATTTCGTAATGTTAAGACACTATAATAACTGTCTGATAAATACGTTTAAACATGTAGAGGAGCTTATTTTAGCTACGAAATACTGTCGTGTAACTTTTATATTCAGTCCGATGGGCTTGAACTTAACAAGTGGTCAACAGATGGCGCGAGTTGTCCCGATTTTCAAATTTTGGATGTTATTTTATCATGTTAAGGAAACTTGATTGTGTTTAGACTGTTTAATAAATACTATTAGACCGGTACAGTTATCAATCATCCGCTAGGTAAATGTCGCCTTACTCTTATGCTAAGCCTATGGGATTTAACTACTCGCCAAGAGATGGCGCCAGTTGTCCCGATTTTACAGAATTTCGATTATATTTTAACATGTTAAGGAAACTTGATTGTGTTTAGACTGTTTGATAAATACTAGTAGACCGGTACGACTACGAATCACCCGCTAGGTAACTGTCGCTTTACTCTTATGATAAGCCGGATGAGATCTAATTACTCGCCAATAGATGGCGCCAGTTGTCCCGATTTTACAGAATTTGGATTATATTTTATCATGTTAAGGAAACTTGATTGTGTTTAGACTGTTTAATAAATACTAGAAGACCGGTACGAGCGTGAAGCTCTGCTCTAGACGGCCAATTAAGGCAAGCCAGAGCTGAGAGTCCTACGGGTCCCCTTGGGGTTCCACTCCGACCGATGAAGACACGCCGGAGGCGGGGAACCTGACCGACTCTCGGGAGCACTCGGGTCCGTGGGGTCGTTACTCCCCAACAGCTCGCCACAGCGCTTATCTTATTATTATTATTATATATGTTTTTTTTTTAGGGACTCAAAATAAGACAAAGAAAATAATTTTTCTAATGCTAAGCCTGATAGGATTCAATAACTCGCCAAGATATGGCGCGGAATGTGCCGATTTTCAAAAAATGGATGGTATTTTGTCATGTCAAGAACACTTGTTACTGTGTAATAAATACTGTTAGATCGGTACAGGTACCTATCACCCGCGAGACACTGTCGCCTTATTCATTTGCTGAGCCTTATGGAATTCGACTACTCGCCAACAGACGGCGCGAGTGGTCTCGATTTTCAAAATTTGGTTGTTAGTTTGTCATGTTCAGGCCACTTGTTAATCACCCGTGAGGTACTGTCGCCTTATTCTCATGCTAATCCAGATAGAATTCAACTACTTGCCAACAGATGGCGCGGGTTGTCTCGATTTTTCAAAATCGAGATTATATTTTGTCATATTAAGATGCTGGATAATGTTTAAAGAAAGCTCTCTTCTGGACGGCTAGATACGGATTCACAAAGACATTTTCGCGGTTAATAAAAACAATACTATTTTATCGTTTTAGAACTATTTGTTCACGACGAAGAAAATGTATAAAACGATTATTGTAAATAGGTATACGTATAGATGAAAAGATAACGTGCATGTTAATGTTAAGGAATTATAAATATGTGTGCGATAGGTATAAGTGTATTTCTATAACTAATTTACTATTTATGTTTGGTTGTTTCAATTATAGGCTAGGAACAAGGGCGAACCCGGCACATGTTTCTAGAACAAATTTAGGGAAAAGGTTAGTACCAGAGTGCCTACTTGGGAGGCACCCAATAGAATTCCATTAAGAAAAAATATATTGTGAATCAGATTTTAATAGGAATTGAAATGTAAATAGGATAGGATTAATTAATGTGCATGAAAATATGTAATAAAGTTTATTTTGGTAAATAAAAGGTTCGCTACAGCGAAGGAGGTGCGCGTGGTGCGGGGTACGCGACGATATATCCCGTCGCCGGACCGGAGGAATAAAACGCGAGCGCGGCTGCGCTCAGTTAGCCAAGCTGTAAATAACAAAAAGATGAAATCTTCATCCGCCCTCAGCAGTACAAGAAGAAGTATCCTCTTTGTTTCTCTCTATCACCGCAATTTCCGCTATCCCTATATACAGTCCATCAAAATCGATCTCCACTAAAGTGGTACAGGCTATAAATAGGGCCATAACTATTATTACTTCTGAAAT
>JALPQI010004670.1:0-79169 GCA_025490895.1 Thaumatotibia leucotreta
GACCAGGGAGACCAAGTCTGGAATACTTCTTGTAACTCCTACCTAAACTTGCACCCTTTTGGAAGCCATTTGACTGCCGGGACCGTACGGGACCGTACTTCGGAACCCGAAGAAATGTCTTCTGTGCATCAGACAACGACGCAGGGAAGTGACCCCATAAAGGATTTGTTTCATTTTAAAAAGTAATCCAGCTCAATAATGAAACCCCGACCCTTGCTTGTTAATCTATTTTAGTTTGAAAATTCTCCGTCTAATTTGATTCATTTAACGGGTTGGCTTAAAGTAATGAGAATTTACATATGTAATAAAATAAAAATAATAGCAAAATGCTTTGGATTATCGATTTTATAATCACAAACTAGAGGATATTGGACATAAGCTGCACAGCCTTTAATAATAACAAATGCCCGGTTTTCTTCTTTAAGTACCTAGCTTTCTCATGAACGTGCACAATACTTGGACAACTTTCAAAAATACTCTCGTTCATTATTCCCGGAATTTCATTTGAAATATTAATCCATTCTTGAATCGAGTTCTCACATAACACTACATACATTCAAAGGTATTTAGAAATGACTAAGAAATTGTTGTTTCCTGAAACTTAATAACATGTGGCGGGCTGGCAACATTTAGTAGCATTTCCACGGCCACCTAAAATGAGTGAAAACCGACATTGCATACAGATTTACCGAAACATGCCTATATTAAAACGTCCGTAAAACTCGATTCGTAGGCGATTTTAATTGCCTACTATGTGAATTGATATTGTAAAGGATGACTTTTGTTTGATCCAAATGTAATTTACTAAAATAATTAAAACTAGATATTGTTGTACTTAAATGTTGTCCAAAGCAGGACGTGCAGGGTTAGAAGACAGTTACACAAATCAGAGGTGGGAACTGCATATGCTGTGTTAATTTATTTTTATATAATGTCTAATATACTCTACTTTATGATTACAAATTCAATAAACCAATAGCTTTTGCCTATATTTATATGTTTTGAAATATAAAAATTCTCACTACTTTAAGCCAACCCGTTAATTTGTAATAAAACATTAATTGCTAGATGTTTTTCTTTCACTCTCCCTAATTAGTTATATTTGACGCTAAACCTCACAAAGTCAAGCTTAGATCGCACTGGTGGTAACGGCTAGATATAGTGCTAGCACGTCACATCACTAAAGGTGCGTTTAAACCAAAAGAACTTCGCTGTTCTAGCGCCCGTTCTACGAAATCAACCAATCACGTTTTGTTTACCGATCGAATTTCGTAGAGTGGGAGGTTAGAACAGCGAATGCTCTTTTAGTTTAACCGCACCTTAACAGTTAAATTGCAAGGCGTAATGATTAGCGTTATGTGCACATAGGATGCAAACTTCCATTATCAAAAACTATGCATATAGGTTTATGATATTAATGTTGTGAGAGCAAGGCCTTAGTGTGCATTCGCTTCTGAATAGAAATAATGAGACGTCCAAATAAGGTTTTTCTTAACATAATACCAATGAGTAACTGCAGATAAACCGCGAACACGATGTAACAGGGAGTAAGTACGTAGCTCTTACTTAACGTATTACGGTAATCCACAGATAGTTGGCACAGTCTTTAAATGTTTTACGTATGAGTTTCATATACCCTAACGCCTCACTTATCCTAGAGGTATATCATTGTATAGCTGAAACGTTTGGTAACCCTATAATTATTATTCCCTTTATTTTAATATTCTCTTAGGCTAGGTTGATATAATATGGTTATAAAAGTAAAATACAATACAACATACAAAAACAATATAAAATATAAACACATTATAAAAACCTAACCTAGGGTGCCGCCAGCAACGGGGCGGGCCCAAGCTGCCGGTGGTTAAGGTCGCAGAGAGAGGAACCGACGGACTATCCGCGCCGTGTCCAGGATTACCGCCTTCTGCATCTGACCCTTGACCCAGCCATCTAGCGAGAGACTCTTAAGATGTTGGTCGAGACTCTTCGCTATTAAACCGTTCGCTGCAACGACTATCGGGACTATGATCGTCGAGTCAACATCCCACATGGCGGTTATCTCGTGGGCCAAGTCGAGGTACTTACTGGACTTGTCCTTTTCGGCCTTCACGAGATTCTCATCATGGGGGATGGTGACGTCGACGAGCACAGCCCGGCGCTGCGATCGATCTACCAGCACGATATCAGGCTTATTGGCTACAATAGTCCTGTCCGTGATGATAGGTCGATCCCAATAGAGCGTGGCACGACCATTTTCGAGAACTGGTGCAGTTGTGTACTTATAGTATGGCACTTCGACGTCCACAAGGCCGTATTGAAGAGCAAGCTGCTGGTGTATAATACTGGCTACGAGGTTATGTCTGTGCAAGTACTCAGTGTTAGCAATCTGAGAACAACCGGAAATAATATGCCTGAGTGACTCACCGGGACGGCGGCATGCCCGACAAATGTCGACCGTACCGTCCTTCAGGATATATTTCCGGTAGTTATTCGTCATGATAACCTCGTCAGCAATTGCACAGGCAAAACCCTCGGTTTCTCCGAAGAGGTCCCCGAATCGTAGCCAGTTCACCGACGCGAGCAGATCTACGTCAGGTCCCGTGAGGGCCTTGTAGAACCGCCCGTGTAGCTCCTTGCTCTTCCATACCGCCCTGCGGTCCTCGGTGCTTAGTACCACAGGTTTGCGCCAGTTCTCTTTTGCCAAGGAGAGCGGCGTGAAGTTCCGGTCTACTGCCACCACATCACGATGCATCCCGCACTCATTGTTAAGAAAATAGTTTCTAAGATTGTACACCTCGTGGTTGTGGAGGTTTTTGGCATTTAAGAAGCCGCGGCCCCCACACCTCCGCGGGATGTACAATCTCATAACTGATGAGCGCGGGTGTAGCATTCGATGTGTGGTAAGCAGTGTACGGACCCTTCGATCCAGGGCGTCCAGCTCGGTCTGAGTCCACCTTAGTATGCCAAAGGAGTATGTGAGTATGGGCATTACCCAGGCGTTGAAGGCGCGCACTTTGTTGCCTCCTGACAAAAGACTGTTAAGTACTTTTGTGAGCCGGCTGAAAAAGCGCTCCTTCACCGCCTGTCTAATTCCCATATCTTCAATACCCAAAGACTGTGACATACCAAGGTATTTATAGGTTTCTGCTTTCGAGATAGATCTGAACGACATTGTCTCAGAAAGCTGTAAATTTGTTGAATTTACTACTTTCCCCCGCTGCACATGCATAACCGCACACTTATCGACACCAAACTCCATATTGATGGCACTACTGAAAACTTCTGTGGTTCGCAGTAGTTCCAACAAGTCTTGGATATTTGGCGCAAATAATTTGAGATCATCCATGTACAGAAGGTGAGAAATGACTTCACCCTCTCTCCGAAGCCGACAACCTAGTCCTGAATCCTTCAGCAGGGTGCTGAGGGGATTCAGAGCTAGGCAGAACCATAAGGGACTCAGACTGTCACCCTGGAATATGCCTCGCTCGATCCTTATGAAGTCCTGCGGGCCAGAGGGGTCATCTCCACCTCCTGGTTGACGAAGGACTGTGGTCCACTGCCCCATACACGCGCCGAGAAAGGATCTTAAAGCTGCATCAACTTTATACAGCTCCAAGACCCTCTTCAACCATGAATGGGGCACCGAATCATAGGCCTTCTTGTAGTCAATCCAAGCGGCAGAGATGGCCCCTTTGTTACGCCGGACTTGCTGGCAAATGGTCATGTCGATGAGGAGGAGCTCTTTAGTACCACGGGACCCAACCCTACATCCATTTTGAGCAGAGGCCAGAACATTGTTCGCAACAATGTGCGTGTTAATTTTTGCTCTCAAAATGGATGTAAGGAGCTTGTAGAGTGTAGGCAAGCACGTGATGGGTCGGTAGTTTTTCGGTTCCGTGGTACTACCGGACTTGTAGAGCAGGAAGGTTACACCTGTTGTTAAGGAAGGAGGCAGGGAACCAAGCTCAAGGGCTTGTTGGAATTGCGCTGCTAATCGCGAGTGGGAGCACCGAAACCATTTTAGCCAGAAGTTGTGCAATCCGTCCGGTCCAGGACTTTTCCAGTTCTGGGCAGGGCGGATGGCACAAGTTACATCATCGGCGCTGATGGCAACTGCCTCCATAGGTTCGATGCTCTCGCACTCACGTTCAACAACGTTCATCCAATCGCCCTCGATGTGTCCGACGGGCACCGACCAGATGTTACGCCAGAAATCAGTCATGGCAGTAGCATCCGGCAGATGCGCGTCGGACAAATGATGATCGGTTCCCTCCCACCTTCGGTATAACTTCCTTTGGTCACTTTGGAAGAGACGGTTTTGTTGAAATCGATCCACACGCTCTCTGTAGCGGCGGATACGGCTTGCCCATGCATAAACTTTCTGCTTCAGAAAGTCAATGCGCTCTGTGAGGTTGGCCATGTAGTCGCAAGGCATGATGCCCGTTCCCGCGAATGCCTGGTTCACAAAGCGCATTACTCGGGGGCGGCTATTGCCCCCCCTGAAGCAGATCAGCTTTGCAATGAGAGTCCTAAACGAGTCGATACGACGCTCGATCCGCACTTGCCATGCGGGGACACCCCCGGCGGTCCTAGGTGCACGGTCAGCGTCCGGAAACTTGACTCGAGCAACACGGCACGCCGCGATGGCCCCGCAGTACATGATTGAGTGCGTATCGTCCAAATCTTTACTGGATCGTATGTACGGCTCCAGTAAAGCGTTTAGGGCTCCCATTAACGCTAGATTGCGTCTATTCATGGGCAAGCGTGGTAACCGTGGCCTAGAATTGGGTATGGAGCGATATTCCATAATCGTCTCTTCCAAAGTCCTCCTCAGATGCTCATCAGTTGCAGTACTTACACTCTGACTCGCGAAATATTCCTCATCGGCACTGGGATCACCCCGCGGCGCCCCCGGTGCCAGGTCGGGTGTCGGCACCGGATCCGGCGACGTGGCGGGCTGGTCCCGCGCCGAGGTGGAAGCTGCACGAGTCGAGAGAGCCTGCAGGCGAAGCCGATCAAGTGTCGAATCATCCAAACGTTTAGAACGTAGAATGACCCGCACCTGATCCGCTAGTCGTTGCTCCGATACGGCGATGGCGGGTTCAAGAGCCTGAAACAGAGGCAGAATCCTAGAACGGTACGCGGTTAGTCGGGTTCCCCCCTCTGTAGCCTCGTAGTAGGCGCGCATGCAATTCTCATTCATCGTCTAATTATTATTATTATTATTGTTCGTCTTTACCATATCTCGGGACCATGGGGTCCCGGACCTTTGGGAGGCATACGTGGGGCCGAAGCCAACAGCGCAGAGGCCTTTTAAGACAAATAATCTAAAAGCAAGGGATACACGTGGCGGACACCATCCCCGAGTGCACAATATGATACGTCCGGAGATGGTCCCCGCCAGGTGCAAAGACTATTGCAGTGCAACACTGTGACTGCGATGGGAACTAAGGTCTTGGGCTATGGATGGAATATTGGATGGACTGGATACGGGGTTATGGGAGGAGACTAGCGGACACCTGCCGTGACAATCAGTCTCAAAATTGTAAAAAGGCAGGTGGTGACTCGCCAACTCATTTAGTGGGCCCTAAAAACGGCCGCACGCACAGTGCGACAATAGCGCAACACTTCAGAGCGGCTTTGAGGTTGTCGAGAGGTGAGACTGCGGTAGCCAGATCCCGGTAATCCGTTCAAGGGCCGCCGGCGTTATGACATTTTACACTTCCAACCTGGAGCATAGGTCCCGCTCTTGCGAATCCACTCTGGCCGGCCGGTCAAGGCAAGCACAAAGGCGAGGGCCATATAAAAGGGCCCTCTGGAATAGGGGTCCGCGGTGTCGCCACTCACCGTCAGCTTGCCACAAGCTGCCCCCGCCCCGCGGGGTTATTATTATTATTTATAATTCAGGCAGACAGTTGCAAAACAACTGATGTAAGCCCGTATCCTGATATCCTCTTCTAGGTTGATCTCAAATTAATATGTTTATCAAGTCTATTTTTAAAAATGTTTAAGTTGGGTGCTGAAACTACTTCCTCTGGTAATTTGTTCCAAGGCCTGACTACTCGGTTGGCAAAAAAGTGTTTATGCGGGTTGTTACTTGATATGCATGGTCTTTGTAGTTTTAAGTGATGCCCTCTTAGCCGAGTATTGGTGTCTCTTTTAAGTAAGTCTAGGAGATCATAGTAAGTCTAGGAGATAATTATGTACTAGTATTGTTCTAAATATGTGCACATTTAATTTTACCTGTAATGTTGGGACTATAGTATGACAGAAACCTTACCTACAAACTGTACCTACCGCTGCATGGCATTTCGCAGTGTCACTATAATCGTATACTAAGGGTACCTAGTGACCAGTTATCTATTCATGGGATGTATATTGTACAACATTTTTGTGGATAGAACTAGTAAAATTTAGTGGATAGACTATACTATAGTATATACGACGTGCATCGTACCTACCTATCGTTGCACATCATGGCGCGGTGCTACTTTAATCAATCGTGGTATAAAGTGCAGTGATCACAGCACAGCTATGCATAGTACGTAGTGTAGGTACAGTCGAGGAAATTGAATGTTTAGCACTTAGCGGTTCAAGTTAATTTGATTGTCATGTATGTACTAAGAAGTCCAATGTAAAGTGAGCCATAAACTGCTAAACATTCAATTTTCTCGACTGTACAACATCTTAGTAGATAGAACTTGAACAATATATTATCATTATTAAGCTAACTACCTAATATCTAGTACCATGAGGAAAACTGATATGTCCTGACATCGACGCTTATCATGAACAACGGCTGTATTCCAAAATAGTTACGCACTTGCAATTGGAATTATAGTGCTTCATTGTTAGGATTCAAATCACGACAAGATATTGCCTTGAGATGCAGTGTTGTTCATGATAAGCGTCGACATTATTTGTAAGTAGGATCACGCAAGCTAGGCATTTGTTGTTGCTAACATACACTTGGAAATTAAATACATCGGTATGAGTAACAAGTTTATTGTTTTATTTTTTACTTTTACAAATTATATATGTCGTGTGTATGTTTAGGCCTATGTTCAGCAGTGGACGTCTTTCGGCTGATATGATGATGATGATGATGATGTTTACGTGATACTACCAAAAGGCAACATCACTATAATAAAATGGCGGACGTAAAGAAATTGCTTCGCGTTGCTGATACGCGCTGGACTTTTAAATGACATCATCTGTAGGGTTGCATAAAAACTGAAAATGGACCTATATTCCAGAATACCATGTTAGGATATATTTTTGGAGGAAGTATCCCAGAAGAAGGAAGGAACATGTAATATTGTAACAAATTCAGTTAATAATGTATATGATGGTGAAAAGTTAGAAAATGTAATGGAGCAATTCTGGCTTTCTGAAAAACTTCCAGAAGAGAAAGTACCTGTAAATAATGAATTTATAAAGGCTGAAGAAATATTTCGGGATTCTGTATCAGTAAAAGACAACCGATTCTATATTGATATGCTATTAGCCTTCCCTATGGAAGACTTAAAACTAGGTGACTCATTTTCTGTTGCTTATCATAGATTCATAATGTTAGAAAAAAGGTTTCAAAAAGATCCTTTGCTGTTTGACAATATAAATTAAACAGTTTATTGATCTGTATTTGGAATTAGGGCATGCAAAAATAGTTGATATTGAATCTTATAATTTGAATGGTCGTGTATTTTTTTAGGCCATCACTGCGTATTCAATCCTTCGAGTAAAACATCACATCATCGTGTTGTCTTTGTACTGATGGTTCGATGATGAGATCTAGAAATGGGACATCGCTGAACCAAGTCTTGCTGAACGGGCCTGTAGTACAGAGTGAGCTCTTTGACATTCTAATTTTATTTAGTACTTACCCATTTATTTTAACATGTGATATTCAAAAGATGTTTCGCTATGTTTTCATAAATGAGCATCCATAGAGGCCATGTTTTATTTCTCTCTACGCTGGGAAATACTATACCTATAGTTGTAAAATCGGAATCTGAAACCAGCAGCATGCTAGGGTTATAGCAATCAAACTTGTGAACATAGATTCAAATGGAACCTTCTTCAAAATATGTACATCGACCCCAATCAAATGAGCAACACAACAGGCGAGGCCGTCATTCTTACCAATAGAATGTTCACCCACTATATCCTCACCCTGTAAGGATTTTGGTATAAAATACTTTTATCTTTTGTGAGGAAAGACTGCTTCAGCAGACATTTGCCGTGCTGGCTGCGCGGTGTCTTGTCACTGTACCGGTGGTTCAACGGACCGGCGTTCCTGTACAGCGAAGAGTCGACATGGCCGCGAGAAGACAAGACCGAAGCCCCAGCGACCGGCGAAGAGAAGGCGTGCGGCGCAGTCTACACGAAGCCGCACGAAGAAAAGCCCGCCGCCATACCGAACATCGAGCGCTTCTCGGACTGGACCCGGTTGTTGCGAGCGACTGCGCGAGTGCTACAATTCGTCGACCTCTTACGTTGCAAGCCCGACCTGCCGCCGCCCGAAGTCGAAGACACCCGCCTCATCGCCGCCGCTAGAAAAAAACGAACGCGGGCGAACGAAGAACGAGACGGGGCCTGGAACAAGCGCGCGCCGAAAATCGCCGGTACATCAAAAAAACGCGTTGTACACGAAGAAAGAAAATACATCGCGTTAAAGGCGAAATACCTACTGGCGGCCGAACAGCTGTTAGCACGCGCGTCGCAGGAAGAAAGCTACGCGAGAGAGAGACAGCGCATCCCAAGCGGACACGCGCCGGACAAGGACGACCGACTACGCAAGCTGAGTGTCTTTATGGACGAAAATCGCCTAATTAGACTGAAGATAGCTGCCGCCAGCGACATAGAAGAAGAAACAGTGCGGCCCGTCGTGTTACACGGGAAACATTATTATACACAGTTATATGTTTCTCATATACATCGGAAGTTACATCACAGCGGCACCGAAATAGTAGTGAATGAGCTGCGGCAGCGAGTGTACATAGTGAAAATAAGACCCACAGTGAAAAAAGTGATTGCGCACTGTTTAGTGTGTGTGCTACGTAAGGCTAAACCGGCCGCCCCCGCAACAGGCGACCTCCCCGCCGCCCGTCTAGCCCATCACGCTCGGCCCTTCACATATACGGGCCTAGAATACTACGGGCCGCAGGAAGTCACGGTGGGGCGACATCGCGAGAAGAGATACGTCGCGCTGTTCACCTGCATGACATCGAGGGCTGTGCACCTGGAGCTGGTCGCCTCGCTGAGCACGGACTCCGCCATCAACGCGCTGCGACGGTTCATCGCTCGACGTGGGTGCCCTACGGAGTTGTGGAGCGACAACGCCACGGCCTTCCGAGGAGCAGATCGCGAACTCTCAATCGCGAACGCGAAATTAGGAAATGTCACTTTAGAATACCTAAGACCTAAAAATATTGTGTATAATGTTTGATTCAATAAATAAAAGATCGCTAAGGGCGAAGGAGGAACGCGGGTCGCGGGGGACGCGACCGGCGGCGAAATCATATAAAAAGCGGGCGCGCGCGCTCGAGGAACCCCGGGGACTTTTGCCGCCCGAATCGCGACCGACCATCGTTTCAAATACCGACATAAGTACTCACCTCGGGCGTCCCGAGTACATCGGACTCAGGCAACACATCTCAACATCGACTGGACCTAACTAAAGACAAGACGTTGACAGCGACCCTGACAGACAACGACGCACCAGGCCTGGATGGAGGTTTCCTAATGATATTGGTCAGGGAGTTCCTCCTAATTTATGACCCAATTGGCGCCAAAGTTCGACGCTTTCATGCGGGACGCCTGCGATCGCCGTATCCAAGTGTACCCCAGGCGCCCGGCAAATCTGGAGGAATGCCTCCTAGAGGCTGTTGAAACCTCCAAAAGGGCCCTACTCGACGGGAAATTACACATCAAATTGACTGAAGACGAAAAGAAACTCGAAACGACCGATCTCTCTCGCCGCGCCTCCGGCGCCATCTCTCGAGCGGAAGGCTCACTAAAAGTCGCCGCGCCCTCGGCCACGCCCCGAAAGGGGAAGGTCGGGAATAATGAGACCCGAAGGCGCGCCGAGAGACACACAAAAAGCCAGACGAGGACAAGAGACTGCTCCCGCTCGCCCCTTCCTACCAAGGCGTCCTCCTCCAGCGAGGACGACCCCAAGCCCCCTCCAAACCCCCCTACAATGGACGCGTCCATGTCGTCATCCTCGGACGAGGGTGACGACATGGGCGACGTGGCCCAGGGCCTTACAGGGCCCAAGTGGCAAAAGGTGGAAGGGAGGAAGGGAAGGGCGAAGAGGAAGCAGCCCACCCCCTCCCCAAACCCCCAGACAATCATCCCAACCCCAGCTCCAAGACCCTCGACGGCCGCCACATCCGCCCGACCCACCACCACCACCCTTATGACCCCAAACCACACACCCGACCGACCACGCACCCGACGGTCTGCAGACCACCAGACCACCAAGACCATTCATCGTAGTAATAAAAGACAAGACCAAGTACCATGTCGTACTCACCCTCCTCGCCCAACGTGGAGTTAAGGTGCAGGGCAGTAACTGCCAGGACGCCATCCGCCTGGCAGTTCAGGGGGTGGACCAATATAGGACCACCATAAAGTTAATCGACGACATGAAGATCCCCAGGATCCGAGATCGGTTCCCGGAGGAATGCTTTTTCAGGGCTGTGTGGACGAGGTTCTGGCAGACCTCCGGGAACAGGGGATCGAAGCGGTCGAGGTCCACCGCCTCCATAACCGAAAAAAATACAATACGACATGGTACTTGTAAAAGTCCAAAAAGGCCCAAAAGAGAACGACATTCTCAAAATCACGGAGGTCTGCAAACTGTCGGGTGTTCGTGCTGAACACCCACGGGCACTGGACGGGCAGCTGCAATGCTTCAAGTGCCAAGGGTATGGCCATACCCAACGCATGTGCACCTCCCCGCCCAAGTGCGTCAAGTGCGCAGGAGACCACCCATCCCGCAAGTTTGACAATCGCTGCGTAAAATGTCAGTGTCAAGGAACGAAATATATATTTGTAGAATGTTCGAATGAGATGGCGACTAACTTCATCACGTTGTCTGTGATGTCGATTTAGTGATACCATGGTTAATTTTTGCGACTCCCGTTTACCATATATTTCTTCTGTAGAGCCAAGAAAATCTGATGGTATTAATTAAACATCTGTTTGTCAGAATACTAAAAGAAAAATTATAATGAATACATCTTTTTCTTAACTTCAATAATGATGGGTAATATTTCCTTAATATTTTAAAGATACAATAAAGTGGCAATACAAAGTTGGTGTCTCCTCTCGGACGGTCTCACCTTATTTTCTTCCATCATGAGTTCAATAATCTTTTATATAATTCAACAACAAGATGGTTAAGCCTTCTTCCTGTATCTCTATCGCATTATTGAAAATGTACGATGCATTAAAAAGCTACTTTGAAAGCTTGAAAAGGCCACCGGTTTTAATAAGAAAGTTTTTTTAGGATTCACTTTCAGAAGCTTATCTGTTTCTGGTTCACTCAATATTGTATGTATACGTGTTCCATGGTAATATTAAAAAGATGCAAAGAAGTGACAATTCGCTCCTTGAAATCAGACATATTTTGTCATCCTTGAAAAAAACATTAGAAGACAGAATAAAAGAAAATTTTGTACCCATGAAGGTGCTCAGTATATTAAACAGACAAGAAGAAGACATAAAAAATCTGTTTAAGTAATGTTGTATGGATTTTTACACGGAGATAAAGTCCTATATTACAACATGGGAAAAGCCAATGCAAGACTTCAACCAGTTCGATTGGATGATGTTGGGAAATATTACAGAAGATTCATCTTGGTCTGAACTCATACCCCACCTTACCTTATACAACTCGGAGTTGCAGCTATCAATAGTGGACAAGCTGACACCGATTCTACGCTACAAATGAAACGACTATTTTATTAATTATTAATTTTATTTTAGACACCAGATTTAGACGTCTATACGACAAGGACGAAAAATTAGGTTTCTTTTAGACGTCAAAAAATTATGTTATGGGTCTGATGAGCACAATAATAAAGCTATACCTATGCATGAATTTTGGCACACTATAGGTACAGACGTGATATTGACGGCAAACAGCTGCTCAAAGAATTTATAGATGTTGGAATGCTTCTTAAAACTAGATCGGATGTAAACATTACAAAGGTGCAGGAGTTACTCGAATTCATTGTACAGTATGGAGATGAAAGTGTATTTACCAATGCCAATCAGTAAATGCCCTGATATTTTTAAGGATGGCAGCGTCTTCGAGAACTGGTCGTATGCTGGACTGGATCTCACCACCATTCTCTTAGCAGTAGGTAAAACAATAAGTCATCAAGAATATGCAAATCAATCGACCGTAACGTAATTTCTGTTGATGGCAACGCAGCGAAAGAAAATATATCGCCTTGTAGAAATATTCAAAACTACGTTTCCACAGAATCGATAATCGATGACGTACTATGAAGAAATTAGTTTATTTGATGAAACACCCGACTTTTGTGAAGATAGAACAAGAAGCCTTCAAAGCGAACAAGTCAAGAAAATTTAAAACAGATTTGCCTTTATTTAGCGGCCTTTGCAGTGAATGGTTACAGTTCAAAGCCGCGTACAACGAGTGCGCACTATCACTACGAGTGAGACCGTCTCTCGTATCAGGAAGAGTCTCAAAGGAAGCACCTGGTAGGCCGTGAGCGCCCTTCTCATCAGTCAGCTGCACCCCGATGACGTCATCAAACAATTGGAAAGATAAGATAAGATAAGATTTATTTATTGTAAAGAAGATACAGAAGACCGAATGCGCTGCTCATCAGTGAAACGGAGAAGATGAAGGGACTGCCGCGCTTGAACGACAACCCGCGCGACCTTTGACTATTCGCAAGCAAAGTAGCGAATACAGTCGCCACACGCCAAAACCGCAGTTGCCTACACAATTCGGAGTTGCTGCGGTCAATAGTGGACAAGCTGTTGCCGATTCTACACTATACATGGTACGAATACGACTACGCGGCTGCAGAAGAAGGCGCACCCAAGCTGAAGAAGATGGCTGAGTTTCTAAACAGAAATCATAAAACCTTAATTCAGCATCGTAAACACAATATCAATGCATCGCACTCGCGTTCTAGAACGAGCAAGTCCAACCAATACGATTTTAATGTAATGCTTAGGTAAGCAAGTGCATCGGCATGCATCTTATTTATTGATTGCATTGCTCAGCTACTGCACATGCGTGCAGAAGACTGCATTAGGAAGACCACTTCATCTTGCATCTTCATGATATTGGAGAAGCGACGCAATTGAATGATTATTTATTGCCACTTGTTCAGATAAGAGCCACGGTGTTCAAAATTATCTGAACAAGCACTTTAATGTCATGATAATAGAGGACTGCTCGGATACTTGTGAGCATCCTGATCGCTCCGATATATATGGCGTTGTCCTCATTTCTCGATTCGTTGCGTCGTAACGTACGTCAGTTGTTTGCTCGTGTATAAGTATTATATTACCGGATTATTGCTAATTTTGAAATCAATGTATTTAAAATAATACGTGACAATTGTTCTGATTTTAGGTAAGTGGTTGAGTCCATAGAATGTCGAGCTATTCGACAGGTCAAGTAGTAGCAGATCGGGCCATATTTTTCAGTGATGACGTGTGTGTCCAACCAAAAAAGTACTAGTTAACCTATAAAAAACTCACATTGGAAGCGAAGACGGATTTTTGGAAAGCGGGCTTTTGGTCTTCGAATAAAAAAAAAACAGGGGACTATCATCAAGACATGAACTCGGAGGTGTTTGAAGGATGGTTCTCGAAGGAGCTTACCAGGCGGCTCAGTTAATATATTAAACAACGCCCAGTACCATTCCAGAAAATTAAAAAAAATACCTCATACAAATTCGAATAAAAATTAAATAGAAAATTGGTTAAAAGAGAAAAACTTATTACCACCCATCAAGACAAAGAAAAAGGACTTGTTGGATATAGTGAAAGCCCACAAAAATAGGTACGAGGCATTTGTCATTGACGAAATAGCAAAGACAAAAAAACAAAACCGTGCTACGCTTACCCCCCTATCATTGCGAGCTGAACCCCATAGAGTTAATATGGTCACAAATAAAGGGGTACATAGCAAATAATAATAGAACATTTAAATTAACCGAAATAAGAAGGCTACTCAACGAAGCCATTAGTAAAGTAAATAAATGCTGAGTCGTGGAAAGATTGCATCAAGCACGTTATCGAGGTCATCGAACCAAAAATGAGTATTAATAATACAACAGCAGAGCTGAGAGATTCATTATAAATTTCGAAAATGATAACAGCGATAGGTACAGATGATGATTAAATATTATTACAAACAAACATATGGTTTTATTTATGTGAGCTACCCTAACAGAATTACCTTCGCACGTCCTCCATTTATTTAATATTATAACTCCTATTAACTGGTTTTCAAATAGGATATTATAAATTTATGATAAAGATATGAATAATAACGAATAAGTCATCTAGGTTATCTATAGTGAAATATTTAATATGTCAAATTAATAAAAATCTATACACCGTGATCTCTAATAACCCGAAAGATTTTAACCACGCATTTTTGATGTAAAAACAAACAAAAAATGTTATATGACTTTTGTCATTTTTGGCGAAAAAAAAAAATTTTTTTTTTTTTCAATTGTTATTTAATATTTGAATGTATTTTAACATTAAAAGTAAAAGTTATTCATGAAACTAGCACTTACAATGAGTGTTAAGGTTTTTTTTTTACAAAAACCTCATTTTTAAAAGGTTTTATTTCTCACTTTTCGACATCTATTAATGAGGTTAGTGAGACTATTCTCCATAATGGCACCAACGCCGTTAAAAAGACCTTTTGTACCGAGTTACAATTAGAAAATATGTTTTTTTTAATTGGTAATAACTCTGAAACTAGGCGATATCCAGAAAAGTTTATACGACATTATAGTTTCTAAATGTGGTCAGGAACACACTGTTAAAATCTTTCGGGTTATTAGAAATCACGGTGTATAAAGACTACTATTCCATGCGACGGCATGTAAGCTGAGCCCGCCTGTGGGGTGGAGTTGAATACGCCAATTTGCTGTTTTTTGTCCCTTTCATTTGCATACAAAAGTGCAACAGAGACGGTGCTCTATTAACTTTGTTAAACGGATAGGGTATAGCTGTAACGCAAATGCTGACAGAAAAACACGACGCCAACACAATATGCTACTTTGTTAAACGGATAGGGTATAGCTGTAACGCAAATGCTAACAGAAAAACACAACGCCAACACAATATGCTACTGGTTGACGTCACGACCTCTTTGTGAGCTGGCGCCCCTGCCCTTCGCTACTCTGTCAACCAGTAGCATATTGTGTTGGCGTTGTGTTTTAGTCGTGACGGACAACTTAGCGGCACTCAAAAGTGCCGTCGCGAAGGCGTTCGCGGGGGTAGATATAAACACCTACAGAAACTTGTGTTTTGGCTACCTAACCGGGACTGGCGGCCCTTTGCCAACATGCTTCATAAGATTAGACGTAGCTCATTACATCAACTCGGCTTGCAAATGGGCTCTCTGGCGGGAAGGCGGCAATAAAAGGTTAAAATATTTTTATATTCGATGCTTAGGCGCGCTAATCAATACCGAGGAACTTGAGCAGTTCCAGAAAATTTTGGCAGCCGTTTTGGTGGTGGCGCTATCCCCATCGGAAATAACCAGGTACGGCGATCACTATAGATCAGGATGCGTCACAAGGATACATTTTGGAAGTAGACTTGAAGTATCCGCAACATTTACGCAACGCTCACAGAGACTACCTCCTGAAACAAAACCACCACCCAATTTCAAAACAAAAAAGCTTTTATTGACACTTGAAGACAAATCAAAATACATTATCTATGCTACGAATCTCAAACAATGTGTACAAAACGGACTGGTTTCGGAAAAACTACAGAATTTTGTCATTTCGTCAAACAGCATGGCTCAAACCTTACGTTGATTTAAACTCCAAAAAAGAGCTGAAGCGAGCAGGAAATTTGAAAATTGAAAAGGACCTTTAGGAGTCTTTGTAAATAGCATATTTGGAAAAGTATTGAACGCAACCTTTTCAAAACCAGTGTATTATGCTAGTGGACTCAGCGATACATTTCTAAGCAAAATTTTTACATATCCACCATTTTCTTCTTCGCTAGAAGCTACTGTCATCAATTTTTTTCACCCATTGTTTTCTCGATTTCAACGTGATAACGTATGCCGTGCCGCGAAAAGTGTTAAGTGTTAGAAAAATGGATAACAGTTTAAAATATGATATCTGTAGTGGTGGTGTGTGTGTGTACAATAAATAATGAACAATCTCAAAGCTTTCTTTTATAAAAAAAAAAACAAATTGTTGAAAAGAGCCGGGCTATGCCGGTTCTGCAGTTAGTGCAACAAACAGGCAAAGTAACCCGTAAGTTCAGTTCCAAAAATTACGAGACATACAATTGGCTTACGGGTTGCTTCCACAAGAATCGATTATGTTGTTTCCCTTGTTTGCTATTTTGCAATGATTTAAATGTTTGGAATGACGAAGGGTATATCGACGAACATAACTTCCAAGCGGCGGCTAAAAAACATAACCAATCTGAGCGCCACTTGAGTGCGACATTGAAATGCAAGTACAGTCAAGGGCATTAATATATATACACTTCTCGATACTGATCCCTTACAAATGTGTCTATATATTAATGCACTCGACTGTACATATTTTGGCAAAAACCGTATTGAGATCCAACCAAACTCGCAGATTCAGATTGACATAGGCACACACGTCATAGACACATTTTGACAGCAGATTGATGTATTTTTATTGTCACTATAACAACAAATACTAAAAAATGGATAAAATAAATATTTAAGGGGGCTCCTATACAATAAACATGCTTATTTTTGTAAATTTTATAGATAGTTTTACGAAAACGAAACCGACTCGCACTTGAACCTTTTTTTGTCTACCCTATCTCAAAACGGTGTGTACGCCACGGTTTAGCGAACATTTTATTCACAATGCATAAGGACTGTGGGTAGTTGCGAGTCGCTTGTCGAGCGGGTCTAACTGTTTCATTGAGATGAAACCATATACCCTCGATTTCATCAACCCCGGGATTCGGACCCAGGTGTTTGCGAGCGACTTTTTATCTTTTGATTATGACAATGTGAGGCGTTAAGCATTTACGCCTTGCACGATAGGCATTTTGACATTGCGGCTTCGTTCGAATTCCGGATCCTGGAAACGAATTCGGAGGTCGAGGTTGAGGACCACGAAGGAGTCAGAAATACGTTTTCAGAAATCGTTTTACCGCTCTGTGGTCATTCCAAAATATTTTCGGCACCAACAAGTTGTCGAAGTTCCCAATCACGCTCAACGATTGGGACAACCTTAAGCAGAACTTTACCAAGCACCTGGCGATACTGATGGCGCGCCACTCGGAGGTCGAGATGGCATACTTCTACGTATGCGAGCACGTCCACCGCAGCAAGTCATGGAGAGTCTGACGAGACATTTCAACCTCCAGTCTGCGAGCCTTGAGTTCGTGCAGCTCCACACAGGAGTAATTGTCCTGTAACAGTTCCTGCTCGATGTGGAGAATCTCACCAAATTGCTAGGCGGCCGCTTCGAGAGCCTATGGGATATGCTGCGGACGGTGCCAATATTATGATGGGAGCAAATCACTCTGTGAATATACTGTTAAAAAACCAAATACCCCATCTTTGTACTATGAAATGTATCTGCCACTCGTTTGCCTTGTGCGGCTCATATGCTGCCGAATAGCAACCAAAGTTTGTGGAAGACTTGGTAAGAGGCATTTAAACTATATACAAACTAGTCAGCGTATACAAGAATTTAAGGAATAGGACAGAACGACACAACGCCAACACAATCTGCTACTCGTTGACAGAGTGGCGAAGGGCAGGGGCGCCAGTTTACAAAGAGGTCGTGGCGGATAACTCGGCGGCACTCAAAAGCGCCATCGCGAAGGCGTTCGCGGGGGTAGACATAAACACCTAAAAAAAACTTGTGTTTCTGCTACCTAACCGGGACTGACGGCCCTTTGCCAACATGCTTCGTACGGTTAGACGTAGCTCATTACGTTAACTCGGCTTGCAAATGGGCTCTCTGGCTCCCGTTGAGTCCATGTCCATAGAATGTCGAGGTATTCGACAGGTTAAGTAGTAGCAGATCGGGCCATATCTTTCAGTGATGACGTGTGTGTCCGAGGAAAAAAATACTAAAATACCTGTTACTCAATGCTGACAGAAAAACAAGACGCCAACAAAATCTGCTACTGGTTGACAGAGTGGCGAAGGGCAGGGGCGCCAGTTCACAAAGAGGCCGTGACGGACAACTCGGCGGCACTCAAAAGCGCCGTCGCGAAGGCGTTCGCGGGGGTAGACATAGGCCTTGGTCGTTTTCACCCGCCGGCCGCAGCCGACGACGTCCAGTCGGCCGCAGCGTGTGAATGGTGTATTCGGGAATGTTCGGGAGTGGTCGTTTTCGCCCGCCGCGTGCGGCGTCCCCGCGCCGCCCGCTGGCCGCCGCGTCTCTAGTCATTTTGGCCTCGGTCGTTTTGACCAGCCGCCGCCCGCCGCGTGCGGCCGACGACAGACGCCGGCCGCCGCGGCCAGCGTGTGAACTGGGTATTATGGTCGTTTTGAGCTCGTAGCCGCGGCGGCCAGTCGCGGCAGTTTCAGAGGGTTTTGTTTGTGAACGGACGTGTGTGATGGAAAAAACTATAGCATATCTACTGCTTAAGGAAGAAGAGGAGGAGGACTGTCTAATAGTATTAAGAAAGCAGAAGAAAAAGCAGAACAAACTATTTAAATGTAGAAAAACGGAGGGTGCCTACAATATTTTGATCAGTAGGCATTTAAATGATAATGAACTAAAATTTGTGGAATATTTTCGACTATCACGGCCGGAATTTTCGACAGTACTAAGGTTTATTGAACAAGATTTGACGAATCCACCATATATACTCTCCCATACTTTTTGCTTCAAATTATTGTTTTTGAAGTTTTTATCCTGCGAATCGTGCAATATACTGTGCACTTGAACTAATTCAATCAAAAACTCGTCACTTTCCTTTGTAAATTTATCCATATTGTCCGAGCGTCCACACGCCGCAATGCTCCAAAATGACTAGAGACGCGGCGGCCAGCGGGCGGCAGTAGCGGGCGGCGCGGGGACGCCGCACGCGGCGGGCGAAAACGACCACTCCCGAACATTCCCGAATACACCATTCACACGCTGCGGCCGACTGGACGTCCGGCGGGTGAAAACGACCAAGGCCTTTGGAGCATTGCGGCGTGTGGACGCTAGGACAATATGGATAAATTTGCAAAGGAAAGTGACGAGTGGCAGACAGAGCAGATTCGAGAAGGCAGACAGCACAAATTTGCCAAAAATCGACACATGGATGATTTGCAATTTCTTTGCCATGAATCCAGATTTCTGTTCTGCCGAGCAGAGGAATGTCAAGATTTCTATGTAAGTACAGTGCTATTTGTTTGCCAATAACATATTATAAATGAAGAGGTGTTACACCTTGATAAGTATAACATAGGTAGTCCGCACAAAAAAAATATTTTTACCCTCCAATTGCTTGTAACTATTTTGTGCTACTTTTCTTTCTTACAGATCTGCAAGACAATCTTATGGCGATGACGCCGTCGGCTACGTTCAATTAAAACGAGATACTAAAATATGCACCGTGAAATGTAAAATGTGTCCAGAACAGAAAGTACGTTCCAAGAAGTATACCGTATCTGTGCTGGTAGATGAACAGGAAGAAATTGTAACAAGTGCTTTCTGTGAAGATTGTCCTGCGTCTGCTGGAGGCTGCAAACATGCTGTGGCATTTTTAATGTGACTGCAGTGAAGAGCCTTCCTGCACATCAACAGTGTTATTGGAAAAAATCGATTCTCGCCAAAGTGGGATCTACATTGAAAATAATTACTGCCAAGGAAATGTGTAAACGTAAAGTTCCAGATCCAGTACCAGATACAAGTGTACTAGAAGAGTTTATTGAAGAATGCAAGAAGAGGAAAATACAAACCTGTCAGCTATTGAAGCATACAGATGAAGATGATGACACAGAGACAAGATTTGTATTATCCTTGCATTACCTTTTAAATAAAAACCAAGAATCAAATTGTGATAGATTTTTAACCAATATAAAAAACATATATCAATGAAGAAAATTTGAAAGATGCAGAAATGCAAACCAGAGACCAAAACAAAAGTGGGCTTTGGTTTGAGCTACGGTACGGCAGAATAACAGCATCCAAATGCTATGAAGTTAGTAGGTGCAAAACAAGTGATGGCTCTCTGGTTGCAGTAATTTTTGGTGCAAGATCTGTGCAAACACCGGCAATTAGACGCGGTCAGCTGTTGGAAGACCAGGTCAGGGAAGTAGTGGAAGAAAAAGTAGGCGTAAAATTTTCGAAGTGTGGCCTGTTTATTTCTAATGAATATCCGATGATTGCTGGTTCACCAGATGGTATTAATAGAGAAAAAGTTCTCATTGAAATTAAATGCCCATTGTCAGAAAAAAATGTACAAAATTACATTAAAGCTGGTAAATTAACCAAAAAATTCTTGGCTCAAGTACAAATTCAAACGTTTTGTGCAAAAGTATATCAAAGTTTTTTTTGTGTATATCAATCATCAAGTATTGAAGAAACCACAGTACAGTCGACGTCAAAGATATATTTACAATTGAATGTTACAAAAATATCCTTACATTTAAATAAGTTGTCATATAATGCGACAAATACTCGTTCACGTGAAATATGATAATTTCATGTTATCAACCATAATGCCTAATATATGTTTACATCTATTAATTCGTAAAACTTGTTGTAAAATCTGACTTATCATTGTTTATACAATATATGTCAAAATTATGTTTCCAATCAATGTGCCAAACAACATACACGAGAAGAACAACATTTCAAACTTTACGTTTCATGATGCATTAAAAGTTTTACGCATTCTGCTACATAAATATCTTGACTTCCTTACTTAGCCTGTTTATTTTTTTCTTAATTCGTTAACCTCATAATATATAAATTTATAATACTAGCCTAGTTTTTATTTAAGTAACCTTCTTGGTATAATCTTCGTATTGCTTCTTAGTTGTTTTTATTTCAAATGACGAATATTGCATTCTATATACGAGTATGATCTTTCAAGAAGTGTTTTATCTTTTCGAGTGTCATTCATTGCTTTGTCATTGATGTAGCATTGTAAAAATAGATTTTCATCAACTAATGAATATGGCGTACCGTTTAGATGACCACACAAAGCACAGAATAATTACCATGCGAGAAAATGGAGCTACGGTTACGGATATATCTGAGGAACTAGGGATTTCGGTAAGTTTCGCTGTGAGAACAATACAATAGGTACATACTTCGTAAAACAATTATTTTATGAGACATATTATATTGATTATATTCTTCCTATTTTAGCGACCAACGGTGTATCTGTGGTGCCAGAGATGGGGCAACGAGGGAACAGTAAAATGTCACACGTCTAAGGGCCGTAAAAAAAAAACCTCAGCAGAGACAGATAGAGCCCTAATAGAAAGTGTAATGGTTCAGCGATTTATAAGCGTGCCTACATATGCGGCGGAGTTAAATGTTAGTGCTAATACCATCAGGAGACGGTTGAAGAATGCAGGACTTCGCCGTAGAATCCCGGCAAGAAAACCGCATTTAACTGATAGACACAAACGGATGCGATTGAATTTTGCCAATACATATCGAGATTTTGACTTCGAAGACGCAGTTTTTGTAGACGAAAAGGTCTTCACAACACGCCAAGATGGACGCGTGTCCCTTTATCGTCTCGAAAACACGCGCTATGATGAGCAAAATGTCTTGGCTGATAGAAGAAGTGGGCGTCTATCTCTCGGTTTTTGGGGGTGGATTTCGAGTTCGGGTCCAGGTGAACTTGTCGAAATCACGACACGCATGAATGCAAAAAATTACCTAGAAATACTGAGAGATGTCTTGCTACCAACACTAAAAGCTACATTTGGCGATAAAAAAATATATTTGGTGCAAGACAACTCTTCAGTCCACAATTCCCACTTAGTTCAAGCGTGGATCAATAAATATCTATAAATAAAATAAATAAATATCTTGGGACATCTTACACAAATCAACCTAGTCCCACGGTAAGCTCAATTAAGGCTTGTGTTGTGGGTACCAGGCGACGATATATATAATAGATAGATACGTATAGATACTTAGATACATACACAGCCATGACCAAGGAACAAACATTTGTGATAAATAAATACACAAAGAATGCCCTCGCCGGGATTCGAACCCGGAACCTCCAGCTTCGTAGGCAGGGTCACTACCAACTAGGCTACAGAGGCTGACAAATGACAAATGACAAATGACAAATGAGCAAGATGACATTGAACTGATAAGATTGTCGCCGAAATCCCCGGACATGAATGTCATAGAAAACATGTGGGGTCTTATGGTCCAGAACTGGGACTCATCTAGGGTCAAAAATAAACAAAATTTAAGAGAACACGTGCACGAGCTCTGGGAGTACTACCGTGGTTTAAACTACTGTGAAAATTTACGCTGCGTCCTAGGTGAGCGATTCCCTTGCGAACGCGAAGCGAAGCGACGCGACACGACGCGACGCGAAAAATTCAAACAGCGGCCAGCTAATACAAGTGTCCTACGTGACCAATCGCGGCGCGGCGTGCGGGCGACGCGACACCACGCGAAGCGAACGCGATCAGTTTGTTTGATATTTTCGCGCGAACTAGACGCGACGTGCGGGTGTACGAGTGTCGTTTTGTATGTAAAAATGTCGGATATCGAATTATTTATTCTGTGTATACAGGAACGTCCAATACTATGGGACAAAAGAAACAAAAATTACCATAACCGACTATTGTCGTATCGCGAATGGGAGAAGTTGGCCGAAATAAATGGAACTACGAGTAAGTACCTACAATACAGTTATTTATTTATTTTTACACTCTCTGCAAAGGATGTTGTTCAAAATATAATTTAAAGTTTTCCCTGGCTTGTGCTGCTAGTCTTGACGAAGCATTTAAATTCCTTCGTGGATTACGCTGCGTCCTAGGTGGTGTTCGTGGCCTACTTGCATAGGCTTCCCGGAAAGACACAGATTCAGCCTCATTAATTGATTCAAGGTCACGTATTACGTTGTGCAATAAACATATAGCCTTAACGGTATGAATTGCGTTTTCTACGTCTGTTTCGATACATTTATGCAAGATTCTGAATTTAGAAGTTATTGAACCAAACGAACATTCTACCACCATCCGTGCTCGAGATAAGCGATAATTAAAATTATCTTTTGGGTCTCCTTTAGTCGTTGATCGTTCTGGGAAAGGTCTCATAAGGTATTCTTTCAGAGGAAATGCCGCATCTCCTAGAAGAACATATGGAGCTTTGATATCTGAGCCAGGCAATTTCTGTGCTTGTGGTATTTTTAATCTTCCTTGTTTTATTGCACTGTGTATGGGGCATTCAGCGAAAACACCGGCATCGTTATCTTTTCCATACGAACCCACATTTATCATTAAAAACTTATAATTTGCATCAGTGACTGCTAACAACCCAATCGAAAAGAAGGATTTGTAGTTGTGGTACATGGAACCAGATTTTTTTGGTTTTTTTATGCGAACGTGCTTTCCGTCAATACATCCGATGCAGTGAGGAAACTGCCATCTGTCCCAAAAACATTGTGCTGTGGCTTTCAATGTATCCTCTGTAGGCACGGGCATGTGTTTTGTGACTAACTGTGTCCATATAGCTTTGCAAACTTGTGATACTATTGAAGAAATAGCAGATTTTGAAATCCTGAATGAAAAAGCCAGTTGCCGAAATTGTATACCCGTAGCTAAATACCTGGAATAATTAAAACACGTATTATTACTTTTTTCAGGTGAAGCGTTGAAAAAAAAATGGAAGAATTTAAGAGACACGTTCATGAGAGAACTAAAAAAAATTCCCAAGCCGCGTTCTGGGGCTGACGCTGACAATGAGCCAAAGTATACAGGCACTTGGCCATATTTTGAAAATATGTCATTTTTAACTGTAGTTTTGAAACCTCGAAAAACATATGGAAATATTGAACTAGACGATGACATAACAGAATGCGACTCAATAGATCTGCAAGAGCGAAGAGATAACTTAGAAGACGCATCTGGCATGGACGTGGCTGAGAACAATAACACGCAGCTGTCTATATCTATATTGCAGGATGCTAATTCTATTGTAATGCATTCGCCATCAGCTCCAACACCTTCGCCTTCAGCTCCTGTACCTTCGCCTTTAGCTCCAATACCTTCGCCTTCAGCTCCTATACCTTCGCCTTCAGCTCTGCCTTTGCCTTTCCGTACACTTCAAGAACCATCATCCACACCAGCCGCCAAGAAAAAAGTTACAAAACGCAAAAGACAAGATGACGATTTACAAGCCTTCATGGAGCTCGAAAGAGAGAAATTAAAACTTCTTCGAGAGGATCAACAAGATGCCAATGATGATGACCTTTTATGGTTTAAATCTATATTACCATACATGAAACAGTTGCCGCAAATGAATAAATTGCTTTTTAGAACGCAGATGCAGGAACATCTGCTAAATGAGCTGACTAAGTTGAATAATGCACCGCAGCCCGGTCAAAGTGGATATTACACTTCATTATAATAATATGTACTTTCATTACCATTTTGAAAATTAAACAATACTATTAATTATTTCTTTTAGTTTTCTTACCTTAAAGTCACCATTAGTCGTTCTTCCACAGAGATAGGTCGCTGGAAATTAGTGGCAGTTAAACGCAAAATAGGTTTTATGGCTTCCACAATATAGTCAAATGTTGTTGGCAACATTCGACAATATTCCTTAAATAGCGAGGGTTCAGCCCGTAACTCGTGGTACAAATTATGAAATTCCCCATATATATTCCTTTCCAAATACATAGTATTAGTTTCATTTCTCTGACGAATATACCTTTTCAGTATTTGATATTTGAGAAACGAATTCTCTAAAAGTATTCGTTTGCGTGTTGCCATGGCAAACGTACAAAGGTTACTGGTTGCGTCGCGCCAGTGGAGTGGCGTGGGCTCGTCGCGTGGACGTAGGACAAGGCCATCGCATCGCATCGCATCGCATCCGTTCGCGACTTCATCGCATCGCTTCGCTTCGCAAATCTGGTCGCGTTGAATCGCCTACGTAGGACGCAGCCTTAGTGCGTTCTATGGGCCAGCGACTTCAAGACGTTCGGGACGCCTTAGGTGGCTATACACGGTTTTAAAGTACTCTATGTAGGATTAATAACCTGTTTAGGTAATAACCATACCATAAGAAGTAATTAAGATTATTTGGTAGAAGTCATATCATTTTTTTTTGCCTTTGACGTTACATGTACTCGCATACCCGATTATATTTTTTATTATTAAAAACACCCCAAACTGTAATAAGTCTTTTAATCGAAGGTATAGTAGAATCGAAACTATTTTTTTTATAAACAACATTATGAAATAAGATAGTTTTTAAAGCTAAAAACGTACCTCGTTTTTAGGGTTCCGGAGCTAAAATTGATGTCACATCTAAACGAATGAGACAAACAGATCATTTGACAGTATGGTACTCTTTTCGATGATTGTCATTATTTGAAATTAGAATACCGCTTTTGATTGTTTGTAAAGAAATTTATGCAGCAGGAGATGAATAATGGTCAATATACAGTTGAGCGTAAACATTAAAATGGAGCTTCACATCTTATTTTCAATGGCACAATGAGTGTAAATATCATTATGTAACTTGTTGCGTAAATGAATATTATTCAGCAAATGTGGCAACCTCCATGGATGAAGTAGTGTAAACATATTTTGGGTACAGTGAGTGAAAATAATAAACTGTAATATATCATCTAAACAAGTATTTGTCACATTATATGACAACTTATTTAAATGTAAGGATATTTTTGTAACTTTCAATTGTAAATATATCTTTGACGTCGACTGTACCTACACGACTAGCCAGCCATCTCCCTACCGATACCGTCGGACGCAACCGACGAATAAATAATTATATTTGTAAACTGAATCTTTTAATATGAGTGACGAGTACATTATGGCTTTTGATACGATCTTCAGACTACTTAGAATTATAAATCGTAGATTGAGGAATCTGGAAACTGCCGGGCAGTATGAGGTACCGCAGCGTGGAAGGAGCTCGCAGCAAGGGCTGCAGCGCCGCTGCCGCTCGATGCCGGAGTTGCCGGCCCCCGCCGCGCCCGACGCACACGGACCGGCTCTCGGCCTCACCTCAGCCACGCTCCTGCAGCTACTGATGCTGATCTCCCTCAATGCCTATCCAAGATGCCATTTTGCAATCGTGTACGATAAGCGATAAGTGGTAAATGTTTGAGAGTAATCTAACTCCTACCCTCCACTTACAATATGAGTATTACTTGCCGCAAGTCATTAATGAGGTAAGGCAACTGCCAGGTAGAACCAATCGGGGATTGCTACTCGAGGGTATAAAAGGCGGTGACCCTGCTCGGGACGGGCACTTCGTGTCTGACTTTGATCGTGTAAACTAAAGTGTTTGTGTGAGATAATAAATGTAGTGATTGGGAACTACAGTGTTATTACACACCCAAGTGAAGGTTTCGCAGTATCTTTCCGGCTGCCTCGCGTTACACGCGCCTCATTAACGCCGACACCCTTCGTCAGCCATCTCCCTACCGATACCGTCGAACGCAACCGACGAATAAATAATTATATTTGTATAATGAATTAACATTGTAACATTATGGCTTTTGATACGATCTTCAGACTACTTAGGATCATATATCTATAGGATAGACTGAGGAATCTGGAAACTACCGGGCAGTATGAGATACCACAGCGTGGAAGGAGCTCGCAGCGAGGGCTGCAGCGCCGCTGCCGCTCTCTCTAAGTCTAGTGCGGACTGCGGACCTAGTTGTAGGCGGCCATCTGGAGAGTAGCTGAGCAACGGTGCGGACTTGAAGCCGAATGCGCGTCCCAGAGATATACAGTGGAACACCAGATAAAACATATCCTGATAATTTGCCATATTAGATGGCTTGAAATGGGCTGAAATAGGCTACGTCTATATTTGCCATAAACATGAGGCCAAGTACGTCTTTTTAAATATGAGATTGAAGCCGAATGCGCGTCCCAGAGATAAACAGTGGAACACCAGATAAAACATATCCTGATAATTTGCCATATTAGATGGCTTGAAATGGGCTGAAATAGGCTACGTCTATATTTGCCATAAACATTTTGAGGCCAAGTAAGTCTCCTCGAATATGAGACTGAAACCAAATGCGCGCCCCAGAGACAGACAGTGGAACACCAGCTAAACATATCCTGATACCGGTATGAACTGTCTTTCTTAGCATCGTCTCGTAACTTAGTAAGCCGCTGAGTATTGTTTGTCCGTTTCGCTCATAGACCTATTGATACGATCGAAAGGGACAAACAATACTTAGCGGCTTGCTAAATTAAGAGAAGTTTATGAATGAGGGGGTTCGTTTTTAACGAAACAAATATTCATACGGCTAATATAATTATTTTACTAGGATTCATCGAGGTTAGAATTACAGAGCACTCATATGCTAGAAAAGGGCATTAAGGTAAAGCCGCCCAATACCGCGGTAAATCGCAGTATTTCAAATCACTTGAAAAAATTATGGATAACTAGGCATCATAGCGACCTGGAATATTTTTTATATTTTAGTAAGTTTATTGAATTTTTAGATTCGTAACTGTATTGACTCATTTTCGATTAATATATATGACAAAAAAAATATTGAAACTAAATTAGGCGCATCATCTATTACCGGTGTAGAAGAATTGCTCTGACTCTATTACCGCGAATTTAGATTATATTACCGAGGGTATAAAAAATAACATTTTTCAACCATCGGTATTAGGAACGCACTTCAAGATTTAGAACTAATTACCGAGGGTTAAATGAAATAATAATGGATTGGGTTCTGTATACTATTATTAAAAATTAATTTTTTTTTAAGGGGAACAAAATAAGATTTATTTATTTATTTATCTTTAAATGTACTAAACTTTTTTTTCTTTTGTGTTCCACTTGCAGACACTTTGGTTAACAAGTGACAACTTATTACAATGTATTTTGTCACATGCTTTATGTGTAGTTCACAGTTATAACATGGTATAGTAATTTATGGCATCGTTTCGTTACATTAATAAAAATGAAATACGTAGGTATTTAATGTATTATTATAATGTAAAATATCTGTCTGTCGTAACAACTTTTGACAACTACATATGCGATTAAACATCGTAGTAGCTAAACTAGAGTTTTTAAAGGGACAACATTTTAATAAAATTGGGACCTTACCATACGGTCCTAATTCTATTAAAATGTTGTCCCTACGGTACCCCAAAAGTGATTTATTTCGATGGAAGACTAAACTGTCACACGGTAATAGATACTTCTTTAGGAAGCAATTACCGACCCACAAAATTTTTAATGACTCGGTAATACATTCTCATACATTCTATTACCGAGGGTTAGACGACTGTACCATCGGTAATAGGCTTAATTTGGAGTGTTATAAAATCTAATGCCGATTAACAAAAATAACATGATGCAGTTGTTTATTCCGCGCAAATCAAAAATATACATTATAACCTTGCTTTACAATCAAAATCACATAACTGGTATGTAAAAACAGTTCAAAAACTCAATGTTTAAACAACATGACCAAATATGGGTTACTATAGAAACGACAAAATCAGTACTGAAGTTTTTACTAAAAATTAAGGGTTTGCAGAGTACTTTTCATATCGCGGAAATAGTTTTTTTATATGGTCAATAGATCAAGATTCAATTTACTTTATTATAATACATCTACGATGACACGTAACAAAAATAATGCAAGAAAAAGCAAAACTACGTTTTTAACTATTGCCGTGGTATACCGCGGAATTAAAATTCACGAAAAAATCGACGCCTATCACCGCTGTATTTTGTTTTTTAATTTAAACGTATTTCTAGGCCGAATATATCAAAACATTACTCACAAAATGTGAAAAAAACTATGATTAATCGTATAAAACCCACAGCATTACTAAAATTGCATCGGTTATGAAGTAAATGGTTGATAAAGTTCGAGTATACTCACTTGTGGCGCCACGCGTTTGTATGACACGTCCTCGTCCAGTGCTGCTGTCGCGTTTACTGACGAATTGTGCGCCCTTTGTTTCACTCACGCACACTAGCGCTATAAGGTCCGTTAGCCAATGGAATAAGCTTTATGCATGAAAGAATTATTTTGAAGATAGTTGATTGGTCTACTTTTGAAATGCGTTATTCGAAATAACACGGTGATAGGTGCCAAATTTGGCACCCACGGTATTAGGCGCCTTTACCTTATGAGCATTCTTATTGTTAACGCCTGGTAACACTGACACCGGCGTTGACCAATCCAGACGACCGTCGGTAGCGAATCAGAAGGCTTCGTGACCGCGATAACAGCGCCTAGGTTGTGCACATACTCCACTATGCGCAGCGGTGCACCGAGACTCCAGCTCTCTTCCTTTCTGAGTACTGAAGCCTCCGCACGTGTCCTAGACTTAATAAAGAACCTCTCAACCGATTGTACTCACCTATCAAGTATTAAAATGGTTAACTACCATAATTGCTAGTTTTACTTAGAGGGCCAAACACTTATGATATATCTCCCATGAGTCAGTCAGCTCATGCTGTCGCCGGACCATTCCAAAATGTATCTGATTCAGCCTATTTCGGTAATTTAATATCATTGGTATCATTAAGGGGTGTACCGATAAAAAAACTGTAAATTTAAACAATAAAATCGGATCTATACAGTTAGTAGTACATCCTTACGTGTTGTTTATTGAAATGGAACTTGCATAAACAATGGCCAAAGTAGCAATTGGTTCATTAACGGCATTTAACCACGAAGTTCAAGAGTGGTGCGTGTATAAAGAGCGATTGGAACAATGGTTCCTAGCGACGATATCGGGGAAGACGATAAGAAAAATAAGCGGCGAGCTATTCTTTTGAGCAACTAGCCGAATCTACCTATAGACTGGTGCGCGACCTAGCTTTACCCTCCATAGTAGGTGCATTCTCGTACAGTGAGGTTATCGGACTGTTAGATTGCCATTTCGAGCCTAAAAAATGTGGTTTTGCAGAAAGATATAAATTTCACAGTGCTACCCAACGAACGGGCGAGAAATTAACGGAAATCGCAAGCTGTGCAGGCAGGTACACCTGGTCAAGAAGCCTTGCAGGTGTGTAAACTACAAGCGTCACCGGCACCGCGGCGTTTATATAAATATGAGCGCTATTAATGCGGCCGAAGACTAGGAAAAAAGCGAAAGAAATTGATTTTCTCCCAAAAAGTTATTGATTTTCCTTTAACATCAGCTAATTTAAAAAAGTAGCTTTTACCTAATTAGAGAACCATACTGAACAAGCCCTTAAACGGAGGACAAGCATTAAAATTTCACCTTGCACAATATATAATATCATCGATCAAAAATCGACGAGCCGTGCCCTATTTATTAATTACACAATACTTTGTTTTCAGGAATCTAAAAATGTTTACCTATTGTACATGAGTTAATAGTATTAAATAATAATAGTGCCCTACGGCACCATTGGATGTCCCAAAGGTAAATAAAGTTGGATTTTATTAATTTGATAATTTTGTATTTGTAAACCTTTGACCATGTGAAGTCGTAGATGGACGCCCTACCTTAAAATATAGATTTATTTATTTGATTCATAGCTGTGTTTTTGCTAATTGCCAAAACGAAAAAAAAAACATAAAGTATCTATAGTTTGAAGAGGATGGCGATAAGGTGACACCGCTATATGACCCTCCCTCACCTGATAAAAAATATAAGAAAGAATTGAATAACAAACCCATTTTCCCCTACGCGACAATTTGCAAATCAATTTAACTGCTCCATGTTGACCGTCCGACGAGCCCTTCATAAAGCCGGCATTCGCCACCGTATTCCAGCAAAGAAGACGTCTTACAGACAGGCATAAGACAGCACGAGATTCCCGACTGAGATGCCTGATGTCGATTTTTCACACGTCATATGACGGATTAGAAAACATTTCGATCCAGCCAACATGGTCAGAGACATTTCTGGCGTGTGGACACAATACGAGGTATTGTGAAAAAAAAACGTGCTGTCTAATACTTGGAAGGGTAACCGTTAACATGTAGGGGTGGATGACTGCTGACGGTCTACTGGGGTGAGTTACCTCTAAGTATCGTTACACCGATCCCCGTTGCCCGGCGATAGAAATGAACCAAATTCTGTTAGTACATGATAACTGTCCTATCCATAAGCGTAGAGTAGGCTAACAAAATTACTCATTCACCGGTTCACCGGATCTGGATCTCAATCCCATTGAAAATTTGTGAGCCATTATGGTTCGACAGTGGGGCATGAGAAACGAAAGGACCAAAGAAGCACTTGTTGCACATGTTGAGTTTTGGGAATCTCTAAGGGGGACTGACGTGTGTGAACGCTTGGAGGAATCCATGCCAAGGCGGTGTGCTCAAGTAAGAGATACCGAAAATGAACTAGAAAATTTAATGTGTATTGGTCAAAAACCTACATCACCAAAGAAAAGGGTTCCATAAGTATATCCAACATAGAGAATAATCGCACGGTCTATCGAACAAATAGGAGAAAGGGTTACTGGAAAATTATGACAACTTTCCTCAAATATGAGTCGATGACCTCACACCAATCCCAGGGTGTTGATTCCCTGTGCTGATGCAAATATCGTAGGTACACTCAAACGGAAATATGGGGCAAATTTCCTTTCACCTATTTTGTAAATGCACATTGCAAACTGAAATGTTCCCAAATAAACAAAGTTGGCGGCAATTATAACGAGCGTAATTAACAGTTTTTCCGACTTCGAGAGATGCCATTGGTTGACAGTGTGTCAATGTAGTGGCGCCGCAGGATCAGAGATGAAGGGGTTCGCGAATAACTGAGGGACGGATAGCCTATGTCGCCACTAACTGTCGCTTTAGTCATGTGCTAACCATACAGCCAGAGATGATCGTGAGATCGAAGAAAAATAGTGACAGGAAAATGATGACAATTTTCCTCAAATATGAAGCCAATCCCAGAGTATTGATGCAAATATCGTACTCGAACTGAAATATGGGGCGAATGGGATTTAGTTCCCAACGCCATGTTATAAACATCGGAGTAAATACACATTGCATACAATAAACAACCGAAATGTTTCCAAATAAACAAAGTCGGCGGTAATAAATTAGGAAATTAACTAAAACGAGCGACGATAAGCGTAAACGAAGTCCTAATTGGCTGCCATCCTGGGTTACCGCGATCATAAGGTCAGACGTACCATTTTATCCCTTGTAAAGGCACCCAACTTAAGACTACCATGAGCTTGGTACATTGATACATTAGTAAAGGACCAAATAAGGCCAGAATATACACCAACTTTCTGAAGGACCCTTTTGTTACTTGCACTCTTTACTCAGCTATCCGGTTTAACCTTACCCTGTACCTAACCTGTTGTTCGTATTGTATTTAAGTTAAGTTTAACCCTTGCCGTATAAAAGTATTAAGTTGAATTTTGAAAGGTTAAAAAATAAATGCAGTGGTTTCAACAGTCTTTACTGTACTTACTGTTAAGCTTGAAAATACTTCTTAAGATTTAATTTCTAATTAAAGAGTGCATGAAAAATCCGACTCTGGTAACATCTCTCGTAAACACAATAGGATCATGAAAGATGACCACGAAAAGAGAACGGCTTAGTCCCGACGAAGCTCTTGGTTTGATAGTAGACGGAAAACTTACAAAAGATGATTACGTAGTATTACAACAAGGAGCAAAATCACGAGTATATAACCTTTATCCCCCGTGTTATAAAGCTCAAGAGGCTAAAAGAAAGTGCTACTTTGATGAGGAAATCCAAATAACAGAACGAGAAGCAGAAATACCGTTACCAAACTTGGTTATGCACACATATCGTCGAAAAATTTATACATGCAACGAAATTATCAATAAATATTACGAGCAAAAACAAGTAGATCAATTTCATATTTGAAGGTTCATGGGGTTGATGCCGATAACTACATGTTGCTAATCAGATGTTCGACCAGTTTGTCAATTTCAACAATGTGATATTCAGTGATGACGTTCATTTAAATGGTCTGTGAACAAGCAACTTTTGGAAAGAAAAAAGAAAGGAAGCTCGTCGTGTGTCGTGTGGGTATGTTAACTGGTTTGGGGGAGCATACTTTTTTGAGGATAAAAGGTGTAGACATACGGTGACTATTAGATCCAATAATTGATTGAGGCCTATCGAATGGTAAGGAGAAATGGCGACTGGAAAATGATGACAAGTTTCCTCAAATATGAAGCCAATACCAGTGTTGATGCAAATATCAAATATCGTACTCAAATTGCAATATGGGGCGAATGGGATTTAGTTCCCAATGCCCACGTTATGAACATCGTAGTAAATACACATTACATACAGTAATGAACCGGAATGTTTCCAAATAAACAAAGTTGGCCGTAATTTTTTCGACGATTTAGTCGAAAACGGGTTGTAGCACTTCTCAACTCCAGTGGATCAGAGAAGAAGAATTACAAAGATCCCCGCGCACCCTCTGGCGCCAGTTTCTGTGTAAGATGGGTAACGCTCCTTTTTAGTCGGCCATGAAGCACATGGCCTCTATTATTTTTCTTGCGTCCCTGGCTGAATTGCCCTGGATTCATGGACATCAAATAGCGACGAGGACATATTCAAATTTCACGCGTGTTAATAGTGATTATGGTGAACGGGACGGAAAGCGATCAACGGAAAATGGCGGATGGCAACTATCACAAAAAACCGCGCTGGCGGCCCTACCGCGAATTT
The DNA here is from genome assembly GCA_025490895.1 of Thaumatotibia leucotreta. Lineage (NCBI taxonomy): Eukaryota > Metazoa > Arthropoda > Insecta > Lepidoptera > Tortricidae > Thaumatotibia > Thaumatotibia leucotreta. Next base: position 34,093 of record JALPQI010004670.1, read on the forward strand.
AAAATCCGGAATTCTAGGATTTGGCTCTGTCACTCTAATGATGCCTTCGTTGGGGTGACAGAGACAAATCCTCGAAATTAGAAGTTCGCGGTAGTAGACCAGTAAAGCTACCACGATCGATGTGTTGCCTTGCTGATACACTTACGAACAAATTTGCAAATGCAACAGAGAGACAACAAACAACAACTCGATCCTCGTTTACGGCCAATTCCGAAACATGTCACGCGTAGTTACTAAAATTACGTAAGTTTAATATAATATAATAGTGTTAATATATTATCAGTGTTAAAACAAAATTAAAATTCAACACAAAATGCAAATTTATTGATTCAATTGCGGATCCGTACAATCTTCACCCAATTTACACGTATTATCGACATTGTCCAAATAGTACCCCTCGATGCAGCCACATTTGTTAGGGAGGCACGCAATGCGCGGACAGGAGTTATTGCGTTTCTCTAAGTAGTTCGAGCAGTGTCGGTTGCAGTTCCAGTTGCAGCCAAGAGGTGGCAGAGCTTCGTTAGGACCATCGCATATTACATCTGGAAGCCAAACAAAATTATACCACACGTGATAAAAATACGAAGGCCATACCTATTAGGCCATTATTTGTCAGTAATTTGCGATCTCAGACGGTTCTTTTCTAATCAACTACGGATATTGGAGGAAGTAGTTCGAGCAGTGTCGGTTGCAGTTCCAGTTGCAGCCAAGAGGTGGCAGAGCTTCGTTAGGACCATCGCATATTACATCTGGAAGCCAAACAAAATTATACCACACGTGATAAAAATACGAAGGCCATACCTATTAGGCCATTATTTGTCAGTAATTTGCGATCTCAGACGGTTCTTTTCTAATCAACTACGGATATTGGAGGAGTCACTTAGCAGAAAATCTTTTAATTACAGTCTCGAAGTTAAATTTCAGGCTCAATAATTTTCATAATTAGGAACGAAATGTACGAGTATGTACCTAAGGGCTTTTTCTCTTTAAGGGACACTGTTACACACTGATAATTTTTAACTATAAACGACATTATAATATAGTACCAGACACAAAAACTAAAGGCGAAGCCACACCGGTTGCGTGTGCAGAAATTTCGCGTGCCTACGTGACGCGTTCCTACCACACACCCTAGCGCGAGGCTGGACATAACCTCGGGATCGAGCGACGACGGCACTTGTCATTGTATATCATTAGTTATATTAATTTAAACTTTCACGATTATCACTCATATTTTAAAGACAAACGGATCTTAATCGCGTACGTGACTGAGACCCGTTTGTCTTTAAAATATCATTAGTTATTTTAAAATTAAGCGTTATTGAATAAAGTTCTTCTATTCTACTCAACCGCGTCAAGCGTCAATACCCTTGGGCTCCGAATCGCTCTTAGTATCCTCGCGCAATTTATCGTTAACTTAACACAACATTGTTGATTATTGTATTAATAAAGTATATATAAGGTTAAGGTGCATGCAGACCAAAAGAGTATTCGCTGTTCTATCCCCCTACTCTAGGAAATTCGATCGTTATACGAAACGTGATTCGTTGATTTCGTAGAGTGGGGGATAGAACAGCGAATGCTCTTTTGGTCTGCATGCACCTTTAGTCAACGTCGAATTTCACTTACGAAGAATCCGGCCATCCGCTACAAAGATCAAAACTCATTCAAAAAATAATGGGAGAGAACTTTTAGTCAGATTATTTGAGATAATTTTCAAGTTTTCCGGATACAATTTTTTTTATAATAGTTTTTTAGTCTTATTTATCTACATTCTTACCATCTGATGTGTCTGTCGGATCGTCACTTGCTACAGCCAGGATAATAACACCAAATACAAAAACTAATTTCCACATCGCAATTACAAGTACGGATACTACTGATTTTTCTGCGATGCTTCATGGTCTTTTATGCCTTCAGCAAAACAGGGAGTGAAAAACATTATTGTCAAAATTACACCTAAATCAACAAGAACATGCAAACGTACCGTGACATGAAATATTCGAACAATCACCACTAAAGCTTGTTCATTCTCATTAAAATCATTTAGTAAACAATTTTCTAACCTCCAAACAAACTCTTTTACTCTAAAACTTTGTTCTTTTAGATTAGAAAGTTGTTTACTAGACAGACAACCAACGATGAATGGACTGTACCTATGTACAAAAATCAATTGCTAAGAATATATTTTTACTTACAATAATTTTGTACTTATACAGACCAACTGTATCAACGAACGAAAAACCTTGAATTATGAATGTATAACTTCACACTGTCAATAATTCCTCGCATAATTAAATGTGCAAAATATATGGCGGTATCTTAGGATGAGTGCGGATATTTTTTTATTATAACACTATAAATTAGCAAGGTGAAGGTCGTAGGAGTCCGCTGGATAGGTGGCACAGGACCGGTCATTGTGGCAATCTTTGGGAGAGGCCTATGTTCAGCAGTGGACGTCTTTCGGCTGATATTATGAAAATAAATTAAGACAACATTTTAATGGTAGGGTCTGCACAGAGGAGGCGTCAACTTCATAAAATGTTGATCTGTGTGCAACTATCATTAAGCAAAAGTGCTAAAACACGAGATGTGAAACTTTGCGAGAAACAAAATCAAATTGGCTTAGTGATAGTTCAGTTATCAATTATACCTAATTGTTGCGGCTGGTTGAAAAATACCCTATTATAGAAAATAAACAAGCAGATGGAGCAACATTTAAGGATAAGGAGGATACTTTGCTAAATTTGGATTCGGACTTCGGAGTATAATTCCCTAACAAGTTACGGTCAGCGGAAAATCTGCTGGCGCGTTAGAAAAATCCAAATATCGTAGAGATGCACTTCGGTCAAAAGATGGCTAAGTCTATAAAATACTCTGTAACCGATCACACACATTTCAGTTAGCAACAAAACGAAAATAAAATAAAAAATCTGGGATACAGACGAATCACTTAAGCAAAGGACACACGACGACAGCTAGGTGTCAAAGTAGTGTCAATTTGGCGAGACCAAAATAAGTTTTATTATTTCAACAGCCATGGTGTCGATCAATTCAATAAACACCACCCTGGCAGTAATAAAATCACGTACGTACAGCTCGTTTGTTTAAATGTTCCGATCTCAAGTCACTGGCGAAATTATTATTCTCAATCATTGGTTATTGTCGATCACAAGATGAGCTGAGCAGAATTAGTTTAACTTCATCTCGAAATGAATCAGTCTACATTTTCCCAAGTTCATAGTAATATGGAAAATGCATGTTAGTGCCGCACACCTTTTCAATACCCTTTATTATATCCTTATGGCATAACAGGCTTAACATAATGTCGTCCGTCTATCTTGTGGGTGGACGTCCTACGCTGCGTTTGCCTAGCCGTGGTCTCCACTCGAGCACTTTTCGACCCCATCGACCATCTGCTCTGCGTGCAATGTGGCCTGCCCATTGCCACTTCAGCTTACTAATCCGGAGGGCCATGTCAGTAACTATCCAAGGAGCAAAGATCTAGATGGAAAATTCTTAATTTTTTTTTCTATCTTTTCTGTAGTAGTCCCTACAGTTACTCCACTTTCGTTTGATATCCTGACCTGTATGTAAATTAACAAAATAATAAATTAATTCATCAATAAAATATTATTTGATTCTTTTCCAGGTATCTTGCAACTGGTGACAATTTTGAAAATCTAAAATATCAATTCCTAATGGGAAGTACTACGAGTACAATATCGAGAATTGTGTCGGAGACCTCCGCATTAATATGGGATATATTACAACCATTAGAGATGAAACCACCTTCATCACAAGAGCGATGGTTGGAAATATCGCACAATTTTTATATAAAAACTAATTTTCCTAATTGCGTGGGTGCTGTGGATGGAAAGCATATAAGGCTGATTTCACCACACTTAAGTGGTTCAAATTACTATAATTATAGGAATTATAATTCAATTGTATTGATGGCTGTTGTTGATGCAGATTACCGATTTATAGCTGTAGACATAGGTTCCTATGGCAGAGAAGGCAATAATGCAGTATTCAGTCAATCCGGTTTCGGGAAAAAGCTGTCTGAATATCGCCTTAATTTACCTGCCCCAAAAGCTTTACCAAACTCTACAACCCCGGGGTCTCAACCCCGCTTGTTTTTCTTGGAGATGAAGCTTTCCCTCTTTATGCTGATTTTTTACGACCATATCCAAGAAGCAATTTGAACAACACCCACAGAGTCTTCAATTATAGGCTAAGTCGAGCACGCAGACTAGTGAAATGTACTTAAGGACACACGACGACAGCTAGGTGTAGATGCAGTTTCAATTTGGCGAGACCAAAATAAGTTTTATTATTTCAACAGCCGATATATGTCGATCAATTCAATAAACACCACCCTGGCAGTAATAAAATCACGTACAGCTCGTTTGTTTAAATTTTCCGATTTCAAGTCACTGGCGAAATTATTATTCTCAATTATTGGTTATTGTCGCTCACAAGAGTATGAGCTGAGCAGAATTAGTTTAACTTCATCTCGAAATGAATCAGTCAAACGGTACATTCCCAAGTACATAGCAATATGGAAAATTGATGGTAGTAGTGGATGGTTGAAAAGGTGTACTTTCAATACCCTTTATTATATCCTTATGGCATAACAGGGTGGCACCTTGACATGATGGATAATAACAATCAAAAGTTTGAGTATTATTATCTGAACCGCGATTTTTGCAATACGGTAGTCTCTCGCGAGAATGGGCAGTTGATGTAGTTGTACTGTCGCATCTTGGAAGAGAGATTACGTTATATACAAGTTCCCCATCGTAAGATTGGTGGTTTTCTGAGATCAGTCCCACTTGATGAGTACTTACAAAACCGCCAATATCCATAGTGACATTCGCAATGACGAAACTATACAAGGCGATGGTGGGGTTTCGGATTGTGTATGTCTACCGTGTAGTTTCACAGGCTCGGATCGTTACAAAAGGCAGAAATATATGGTCGACATCGTCTTGGTTAATAGGCTGGAACAACCGTCATTTTCTGACCACGACAATCCGAAATGGACTGAAATTTTACCATCTACACCAACCGAAGATAATCCCTCACCGGCTTTATTCTATAGTAAAGATAGACAACTTGTATGTTAGACATAATATAAATTGATGGACACCTAATCGTTTAATTCCAGACTCCCTCCCTTATGATTAGTCCAATATTAAGGGGAATTCTCTCTCTTTTTCACGAGGTAGACTGCCTGGCGCCCGAGTTTTTATAATTTTTTTTATTATATTTTTCTTTTGGCACCTCAGGGCGTCCCGCCCCTTTATTTTCTCTTAGAGAGAGCATTTCCTTTCTTCCGGACCCCCACAACATTAAAACCGTGGGGTTCTATCTCAAAAAGGTTAGTATTTGAAATCAAATTTCTTCTGTGAGGATATAGGCAACTTCACATTTTTAGAGTATAATTAATTGCAACCCCAATTTTTTTACCTTACAGCACATTAAGGAAAGTGCTTATTCATCTGGAATTCAAATATACTTCCCGTAAGCGGAGAAGTAATCTTATTGAACGATAAGACATCATTGATTGGCGTCAATAATATTTGATGAAAATCAGAGGGTATAGAAGGGAAGGGAAATATATTTATTACAAAGATGTGACATGGGTTAATGAAGGTGTGTATGATTTCTTCTTATATGATTCCAATAATTAGATGAGTAACTAAATGAGAGTAATTAAGTGCCTGTTTATTATAGGTAATGTAATATCATTGTGAACGACCTCCGTAGCCTCGAGTGACTAACCCTGCTTACATAGATAGTGACCCTAGGTCTGAATCCTTTTAAGGGCATTTATTTGTGTGTTTATCATAAATCTTTATTCCTAATATATTGTTATAGGTGTTTTTTACGTATCTCAGTATAGCAGGTGAATATTTGAGTATGTTTGTTGTCGCTTATACCCAAATTTTGGAGCTAGGTCAATCTGCCTGATACTGTCCCAAAATGTTTATTTTAAATTTAATTCGATATATTTTTAGATTCCTAATCTTGTGGTAAAAATCTTATTCTAATTACCAATGTACTAGAAGCCATTTTATTTGAATATTTGTAGTGCCAATATTTTTTTTTACCATAAGTAATAATCTTAACAATAATAACTAATTGGCTTGAATTTTTTTTTCTAGGTCACACTGTCAAAAACCTGGATTGACCAAACAATTAACCATCCCCGACAAGCATTTTTGGAAGGACTGACCACCGGCCTGAAGGCTCCGACAGGCAAGGGGAAACGTTTGATTATAAGTCATATTGGGAGCGAGGAAGGGTTTTTAGAAGATGGTCTTCTGATGTTTGAGACAAAAAAAGGCACAGAAGAATCATCAGGAGATGAATGCTCGTGTTTCGAGGAGTGGTTTGCGAAAATTTTAACGAAAGTAAAGCCAAATTCAGTAATTGTATTAGACAATGCACCTTACCACTCCCGAAAAGCAAAAGTTCCTGATACAAAAATTAAAAAGGCAGACAACCAGCAATGGTTACGAAGCAAAAACATTGATTTAGACCAAAATATGGTAATAGCCATATAGTACGGTCAAATCGTACATAATTTTACCCTAAACTCGCAAATCAAGTAGTATCGCTGCATTTTTGGTATGTTGTTTAGACACCATAGGACAGTATAAAACCATATTTTGCAAGCAAAAAAAAGTTGTGCTAGCTGGGTAGTACGTGAAAAACTGCGAAATTTACGGCCATTTTTTAGTTTCTGATTTTTATTTAAAAAATCTTAAGTTTTTTGATATCATATGTAAATAAACGTTTAAAGACTAATAAATTTCCAACAAGTTGAGCTAACATGCATTACCGTAGGCCTTATAGTTTCAGAGATTCGAGACTTTAAAAAGTGCCCCTTTTTGTAAACTAGTTAAAATTTTGTGTTTTGCTAACGTTTTCGACTTAATATCGCCTCACCTAATTATGCTACAAAAAACATGCAATAATGACCTTAAAGCGCACTTAATTTTCTTTAATTTAAGGGTAAAATTAGGTCAGTAAACTTTGCAGTTGAAAGTATAAACCCGAAAGTCCAAAGGCAGGAGGCCCGCTATCTAAGTTTTTCATACAAATCTCAAGTCGAGTTGCAAAGCTGCAATTTTGGTATATTATAAAGGCCTTATAGATATATACGAAAATGCATATTAAGAGAAAAACAAAAAAATAATTTGGTCATAGGACGTAAAAAACGGATAAAAATTCGCACTTTTTTAGTTTTTGACGTTTAACTAAAAATCTATTATCTTTTTGATACTGATTGCTATAAAACTAAGAAAGAACATTAAATTTGAAAGGATTTGAGCTACGTTGCATCACCGTAAGTTATATATATTTTGAGATACGACATTTCATAAAGTGCCCTTTTATCAAAACATAAACAAATTTTAGGTTACGTTAAAGCTATTCACTAAATATTGGCAAAACGTTCGCGCTAAGAAAAAAAAAGTAATTGTAGATAATAACTACATTAAATTTGGAACAAATTGAGCCGATAACAATTACTGTAAGTCTTATAGTTTTGGGGTATACGAGGCTTCAAACATGCATTTATTTTCTTAACTTAATGAAGGGTACATTTTGAAATGTCGTATCTCTAAATCTATATAATTTAGGGTAATGCAAGGTAGCTCAAATCCTTTCAAATTTAATATTCTTTCTAAGTTTTTTAGCAATCAGTATCAAAAAGATAATAGTTTTTTAATTAAACGTCAAAAAGTAAAAGAAGTCCAATATTTTTTCAGTTTTTTTCGTCCTATGCCGAAATTCCTGTTTTGTTTTTCTTGTAATAAGCATTTTTGTACGTCCTTATAGGGCCTATATAATATACTAAAATTGCAGCTTTGCAACACGACTTGCGATTTGTATGAAAAACTTACATAGCGGGTCTACTGCCTTTTGAATTACGCGTTTTTAGTTTCAATTACAAAGTTTACTAACCTGATTTTACCCTTAAATGAAAGAATATTAATTGCGCTATAAGGTAATTATTTCATGTTTTTCGTAGCATAATTAGGTAAGGCGATATTAAACCAAAAACGTTAGCAAAACTCAACATTTTATCTAGTTTACAAAACAGGGTACTATTTGAAGTCTCGAATCTCTGAAACTATAAGACCTACGGTAATGCATGTTATCTCATCTTGTTACAAATTCATTCATCTTTAAACGTTACCTGACACATATTGTCAAAAAACGTAAGGCTTTTTTTATAAAAATCAGAAACTAAAAATAGACAGTTAATTTCACAGTTTTTCACGTATAACGCAGCTAGCACAACTTTTTTTTGCTTGCAAAATGTGGTTTTATATTGCCCTATGATGTCTAAATAACATACCAAAAATGCAGCTTTACTACATGTTTTGCGAGTTTAATATACGATTTGACCGTACTAATATTAAAAATTGTAGGCAAAGTCAAAAATTATTTTGAAACAAAGGTGATCGATGAGATGGCAGCTGCTAAAGGTGTAACAGTCCTTCGACTGCCCCCTTACCACTGCGACTCGTTTGGGCACAGGCAGGGGCATGTCGCACGAAAAATAAAAACTTCAAAATTGCTGAAGTAAAATATTTATTTGTAGAAGGACAAGTAATGTTATTAGTGATCATTGGAAATCGGTAATAGAACATGTAAAGAAAGAGGAGGAAAAATTTTAAAGCCCGGGCCAGACGGTCACTGACAAGCCCCGAACCTCGGTCAGGACTGACCGTGTAGCCGGTTGTCTCCGACAAAATTCCGTTTGACCTTCTGACGCCCTTGGTCATCGAGCGCGCTCTCCTGTCCGATGTCGAGAGTGCCGGTTCGAAACCGTGTGGCCGCCTGTCGGTGTCGCTGACCGCGCGAAGCCAGTACGCTCGAGACATCGTCGCGTGCGCACGTTTGTGAACTCTGGCCATAAAAGTACCTATTAGCGCAAATGGAAGCAATGAGACGCGAACGCGATTTTATCGCGGAATTATTAGATGTATATAAAAGCTTACCCCGTTTGTGGGATTTATCGTCACCACTATATAGTGATAAATCTGAAAGCAAAAGTGCTTGGGAGTCAATGGTAACTAAATCCATTCTAAGGAAATTAAGAGTATCGTCGTAGTCTAACATATCGGCGAGAGACTATTATTTCTGTTAGTGTGCACTTTCGTATTTGGCATGGTGTTTGATTTTGTAGGTAACTTTTGTTGGCTAGAGTTTGTTATTTTTCTTCTTTATTACTTGCTGCCTCGTCATACCGAGTGGTTGATTTGTAATATTCTGTTTAAAAAAAAATGGCATTGATCTTCATGGATCCTACATTTATGTTGGCGCGCGAGAAGGCTGTGGCCTTCGCTTCAATGCATGGTGTGGCCCTGCACGGGGTCGCGGTGCGGCCTGTGGCGGGGCTGGTTCACTATGTCGCCGTCTTCGGGGCCGTTGTTGGACATCATCTGATGTGTCCTGTGAACCCTGCGCCTGCGTTGGGCGACGTCCTGTTTGGGGAGTTGGGGTTCTGTGATGCGGGAAATGAGGTGATGTTCCTGGATTTTCGGCTGTCCGGGGATGGCCGATATTGGTTTGTGCGTTGGCGGCGGGCGGACTGGTTATCAAGGGCCGTGGAGCGGGCTCTTGAAGATATTGATGTTGACATTCTTACTTTCATGATGTAGTGCGTGTGTGTGTGTGTACTTTTTTTTCTCTTAATTTGTGTGTGTGTATATATTTTTTTAATACTATTATATATATATTTTTTTTTATGGTGTGTTAATGTTGTTTTATTTAAAGTAGAGTTTAGTTCTATTTTTATGGATTAGATACTCTTTGCCTGATATTAATATTTTTACATTTGGATCTTGATCTTCTATTACGGTAAATGGTCCTTGATACACTGGGTCAATTTTATTTCTATCTTCTTTTCTGATTAAAACTAATTCTCCTGTGTTATAATGTATTGGATTAATTTTTAAATCATAATTTGTTTTTCTTAATAATTTTGATCTAATTAAATTATCTCTAGCATCCTCTTGGGATTTTTGTAATCTATACTTAAATTCTATAGGATAATAATCAAAATTATATATTGGGTCAACTTGTTTAATAATATTACTTGGAATTCGACATAATTTTCCAAATACTAACTCATATGGTGTATATTTAGTTGCTGAGTGAACTGTGGTATTATATGAAAAACACCAATATTGTAACCATTCTGACCACTGATGAGCCTGGTTATTTGTTTGTATCCATAAATATGCTCCTAGAGCTTTATGTGAATTTGAATATCAGTAATATCACTTAACTTTGTTTACATTTTTTCCGTGGGAATAAAAATTAGAGTTTAAGTTAAGGCGTGTAAGTTAAGTATCGTAACTACTCGAGGGCCGCGCCAGACAGTCAATAATACGTGATAGTTCAAATTAAAATTATTTATTCATGGTAAAAACATTAAGTTAAAATAACATAAAATTAGTGACAAAACAATAACATGGATAGTTTACCACAAAAAGGTCTCGCCTCAGCATAATGCTAACCCGGAAGTAAGCGCTGATCTTCCGGCGAGACCGTTTGTGGGCCACTATAGATAGTGTGACACGGCCTTAAAAAACTAAAACTGAATGCATGCATCTTAAATGTTACGGAAATTTCAAGTTGGCAACACAGCGCCATCCGGTCAATCGTATGACAATATTGACAATGACATTTACGATCCTTTGTAACAAAAACAAGGCCGTGCAAAATATTTCTAAAAATACTTAAAATTAAACCTATTTATAACATGATCCTTTGTGCAAAATGTACAATATTATTCTAAAAACCACCATAGCAATGGAAGACGCTTTTGATTTGGCGGTTGCAGAGATGGCGCGGTTGACGAGCTCCGACCCAAGATATACAACTACGCAAATATCCAACAAAGCAATTACAACACGTATTAATTAGTAACATTGAACAATGAGAAGCTATTGTGGTTTTTCCTTTAGAGAAATTAATCACTTGCGGATCTTGCGGTTGACCCGTTAGTGATAAAATGATCGGGGTTTTCCGGTTGATATCGATGGGATAAATCCATGAGTGTTGACCTTCCTTCCTTCGACATTTAATACATCACGTTCCACGTTCGTTTCATACAATTCAAACATTACCACTCGTTAATAATGAAAAGGCACAACATGACAGCATCAGAGGCTGCTGAAGGCTGTTGCTGCCAGGGTGGTGCAGTTGATGAGGGACAAGACCAAAAACCAGCAGAAGAAGACAGGGTAAGAGAAGAGTCCATGCGTAGGGCAGAACTGCGCTCACGACAGCACCGGAAATAGAGAAAGTTCTCGACGACAGTGACAAAGTGCTGGATTTGACCTGTTAGTGTCTCAATTTAAGAACAATAATTAAGCATAATTTAAGAAGAATAAAATAATCTCTGAACTAAATCTGTGTATAATTTGGTATTCAATTGTGTATGGCAGATGGTAAGAGATCAATCTTAATGAACTTATTGAGACTTGAAAGATGATGTAGATATATACAACGACAAATAGATCGTCGTTATAAACGTTGGAAGAAAATAAAAATAAAACAGACCCTCGACCGGAAAATCTTGAAGAAGAGGCACCTGTAATTATGTGTAATAATTATGAATAACAATAATTAAGTGTAATTTGAGAAGAACAATTACAACGATTGATGAATCTATGTTCGGGAAGAGGAAATATAACAGAGAACGCCATATTGAGGCCATTGGATGTGTGGCATGCTCGAGGATGGCAGCGACGACCTAAGGCTGTCCCGATAATGATAGGTCTACTGAAATATTGGTGCCACTCATAAAGAATGCATGTTCGTTAAGGCTCCATAATTCATACTGATTCTTGGAGAGCATAATATAATTGCCTTCCTGAACATGGATATCCATAAAAGGGTCAACGATAGCAGCCCTACAAATAAATTTGTGGCACTAGATGGGACACATTCTCAAAGGATTGAAAGCCATTGACGAAATTGAAAAAAGGAGTTTCGATGCAAACAAAAATAATTTTGAAGAGTGGATGGTAGACGTAGTTTGGAGGAGAAACATTTATGTTAATCATTTAGACTTCTTTCCTCCGCTGTGTATGGAAAGATGGTGGTATAGAGCCAGCCACAGTCGGTTTCACCGAGTCGTCGCTGTACACTCAGTTTTATTTATTTCCTCCGCTGTGTATGGAAAGCTAGTGGAGTTGAGACAGCCACAGTCGGTTCAACAGAGTTGTTTCAGTACAATATTCGAAAAAATCTGGAATACATAACCGTCAATGGTCTTTTACCGCATCCAACCTAAAGCAGTCGCCAAAAAACAATGGACTCGAGATTCCAAGTGTTTAAATGGGAAGAAAATTATGGTATGTAAGACAATGTTTAAAAATACGCTGTCTCTTAGTAACACTTTTATAGTCCGCAATTAATAAATGATAAAGAATGCTCAAAAGACATGAGGGGCTTTCACCAAAATCATCCCACTATTATAAACAGCCAAACAAAAGAAATCGTGATTCAACATGTGAAAAGTTTTACACCGGTCGAAAGTCATATCATAGCATACATACGCGAAGACTCGAATAAACTTTATATGGATGGTGAACTTACATTCAAAAAAATGTTTAAACTGTACTTAGAATGATGTAAAGAACAAGGCATTACAGAAAATACTGTCACTTCTGTAAAGCAATACAAATAAATATATTTTATACAATGAGATGAATATTGCATTCCATAGACCAAAAAAAGACAAATGCGATATCTGTCACTCTATGAAAAATAAGACTTCGCCATTTTCATTTCTAACACGGGTACTTTTTGATCCACCCTCGTATACCTACGTATCCATCTATACAGGGTGACGAAATACTTTTGTTTTTTAGCTTTATTCAACATTGAAATTTAAAAAAACTTTATTTAAATATACAGCTGGTTATACAGGCTGTGACCAACAATTTGCAATCTTTATATTTTTTTGAAATCTTTTGGTGCTTGACCTTTCTTTTCCATTGTGCACGGAAAACTGGTGGTGTTGTTTTTTCTCCGCGGTGTTTGGAAAGCTGTTTATGCATCTGACACTGTCGGTTACCCTGAGTCGTCACTGCACGCTCAGCGGTTATTTTTTTCTCTCCGCTGTGTATGGAAAGTTGGTGGGGTTGAGCCAGCCACAGTCGGTTTTTCCCCTGCGTCGTCACTGTGCACTCAGTGGGTATTTTTCTCTCTCCGCTGTGTATGGAAAGTTGATGGAGTTGAGCCAGCCACAGTCGGTTTTTCCTTGAGTCGCCCCTGCGCACTCAGCGGTCATTTTTTTCTCTCCGCTTTGTATGGAAAGTTGGTGGAGTTGAGCCAGCCACAGTCGGTTTTTCCCTGAGTCGTCACTGCACGCTCAGCGGTGATTTCTTTTTCCGCTGTGTATGGAAAGTTGGTGGAGTTGAGCCAGCCACAGTCGGTTTCTCCCTGAGTCGTCACCACACGCTCAGTGGTGATTTTTTTCCCCGCTGTGTATGGAAGGTTGGTGGTGTTGAGCCAGCCACAGTCCGTTTACTCGAGTTGTCTCAGTACGCTCGTTGGAATTGTTTCTCCGCTGTGCTCGGAAAGCTGTTTATGCATCTGACGCGGTCGGTTTTACCCTGGGTTGTCACTGTACACTCAGCGGTTATTTTTCTCCGCTGTGTATGGAAAGTTGGTGGTGCTGAGCCGTCGGTTTTACAGTCTTCTTGGTGCACTCTTATTTATATATTGTTCCTTAGTCAGTGGTCATGGTACCTAACTGCACTATGAAAAGGAACCGGTCCTTGTGACTGGAGATTGTTGGTCGGTGGACAGTGTTGCCCAACCGCACTCAAATTCTCATTTGCGCGTAGCATCGTTTTATTTTGGAATATTGATGGTCGGTGGCCAGTGTTGCCTACCCGCACCCAAATTCTAAATTTTGTTCTTTCTTTGTTGTTGAAAGGGGAGATAGTTGGGCGGTGGCCATGAGATAAATTTTGTGGTAAGGGTTGGCGAAAGCGGTGCTGCCTTCGAAGCAGTCGTCAGCTTCGAGTTGAGGAATTATTGCACAGATTGCTTCGTATTTTGATAAATTTAAGGTGGTTGTAGTCACCACCGACAGTTCTTTCGGCACCTAACCACATAAAAGTTCCAATTTTTTCTTTCTGGTTTAAAAGCTAAGTTTCTTGGTCGGTGGCCAAAGTCGCTCAACCGCACCAAAATTCATTTTTTTTTCCCTTTTAGCATGGGCTTGCAGGATTATTGGTCGGTGGCCAGTGTCGCCTAAACGCACCGAAATTAATATTTTCTTCCTTCTCGCGTTAGATAAGATTCTTGGTCAGTGGCCAAAGTCGCCCAACCGCACCGAAATTCCACTTTTTTTTCTTTTTTAGCATTTGCATGAAGGATTATTGGTCGGTGGCTAGTGTCGCCTAACCGCACCAAAATTAATATCTTCATCTTTCTCGCGTTAGCTAAATTTCTTGGTCGATGGCCAAAGTTGCCCAACCGCACCCGACTTTCAGGTCTCAGTAAATCTAGTTTGTTAAATTGTAGAGGAGGTTTCCAACTCCTGACGCATGGTGTTGTCCTGGCGTACCGCTAGGAGGTTGTTTCCGTTATCCTAAATTTGTACGTTTCTGTATGGATTATCTTTCGGCCTTCCATAAAAAATAGTTCCTATTTTTTATTTTTTCATGGAAAGGGGGTACAGTACGGTCAAATCGTATATTAAACTCGCAAAACATGTAGTAAAGCTGCATTTTTGGTATGTTATTTAGACACCATAGGGCAGTATAAAACCACATTTTGCAAGCAAAAAAAAGTTGTGCTAGCTGCGTAATACGTGAAAAACTGTGAAATTTACTGTCTATTTTTAGTTTCTGATTTTTATAAAAAAAAGCCTTACGTTTTTTGACAATATGTATCAGGTAACGTTTAAAGATGAATGAATTTGTAACAAGATGAGATAACATGCATTACCGTAGGTCTTATAGTTTCAGAGATTCGAGACTTCAAATAGTACCCTGTTTTGTAAACTAGATAAAATGTTGAGTTTTGCTAACGTTTTTGGTTTAATATCGCCTTACCTAATTATGCTACGAAAAACATGAAATAATTATCTTATAGCGCAATTAATATTCTTTCATTTAAGGGTAAAATCAGGTCAGTAAACTTTGTAATTGAAAATAAAAACGCGTAATTCAAAAGGCAGTAGGCCCGCTATCTAAGTTTTTCATACAAATCGCAAGTCGTGTTGCAAAGCTGCAATTTTTGTATATTATAAAGGCGCTATAAGGACGTACAAAAATGCATATTACAAGAAAAACAAAAAAGGAACTTCGGCATAGGACGAAAAAAACAGAAAAAATATTGGACTTCTTTTACTTGTTGACGTTTAATTAAAAAAACTATTATCTTTTTGATACTAATTGCTACAAAACTTAGAAAGAATATTAAATTCGAAAGGATTTGAGCTACCTTGCATTACCCTAAATTATATAGATTTAGAGATACGACATTTCAAAATGTGCCCTTCATTAAGTTAAGAAAATAAGTGCATGTTTTGAAGCCTCGCATACCCCCAACTATAAGACTTACAGTAATTGTTATCGGCTCAATTTGTTTCAAATTTAATATAGTTATTATCTACAATTACTTTTTTTCCCTTAGCGCGAACGTTTTGCCAATATTTAGTGAATAGCTTTAACGTAACCTAAAATTTGTTTATGTTTTGATGAAAGGGCACTTTGTGAAATGTCGTATCTCAAAATATATATAACTTACGGTGAAGCAACGTAGCTCAAATCCTTTCAAATTTAATGTTCTTTCTTAGTTTTATAGCAATTAGTATCAAAAAGATAATAGATTTTTAGTTAAACGTCAAAAATTAAAAAAAGGGCGAATTTCTTTCCGTTTCTTACGTCCTATGCCCAAATTATTTTTTTGTTTTTCTTTTAATATGCATTTTCGTATATATCTATAAGGCCTTTATAATATACCAAAATTGCAGCTTTGCAACTCGACTTGCGATTTGTATGAAAAACTTAGATAGCGGGCCTCCTGCCTTTGGAATTTCGGGTTTTTACTTTCAACTACAAAGTTCACTGACCTAATTTTACCCTTAAATTAAAGAATATTAAGTGCGCTATAAGGTCACTATTGCATGTTTTTCGTAGCATAATTAGGTGAGGCGATATTAAGTCGAAAACGTTAGCAAAACACAAAATTTTATCTAGTTTACAAAAAGGGGTACTTTCAAAGTCTCGAATCTCTGAAACTATAAGACCTACGGTAATGCATGTTAGCTCAACTTGTTGGAAATTTATTAGTCTTTAAACCTTTATTTACATATGATATCAAAAACGTAAGGTTTTTTAAATAAAAACCAGAAACTAAAAAATGGCCGTAAATTTCGCAGTTTTTCACGTACTACCCAGCTAGCACAACTTTTTTTTGCTTGCAAAATATGGTTTTATACTGTCCTATGGTGTCTAAACAACATACCAAAAATGCAGCGATACTACTTGATTTGCGAGTTTAGGGTTAAATTATGTACGATTTGACCGTACTAGTAATGTAACGTGTTGGAAAGTTACGTTACATGTTAGTCGCCTTCTCGTATTAATTTGAGTATTTCGTTCGACATTCCAAAAAGCTTGGGTACTAACTACATCGTAATTAAAGAGCCGAGGCGGTGTGTTTCATTTCTTATAACCTTACCTGCTGGTCGATAGACCCACTCCCATAATTAGCCGTAATTTGACAGCTTTTGTCTCCATTTTAATATCGAAATAAGCATCAAAAACATAAAATTATTCACTTAATTTGTCAAAACAAAATCATAGGTTATCTCTTAAATGTCATAGCGACATTTAACCTGACAGTTGGCAGATATGTTTTCGTATTAACTGTCAGTGATGACAGATGGGAATAAATGTCTTTTTAGTTGTCTTGAACCGTTTTCGGAGATTTGACGTTTGTGGGCGAGTGGATTGGCCAAATTTTGGATTAAAACACCAAGAATCCACTTAACAGTTGTTTTAAAAAAAGAATAAATTGATTAAAACTTGACGAGTCCTGTTGAGTCTTTCCATTTACATCTCTTGCACCAATTAGATTATACGAATTGAATCCGCATAAATCGGGAAGTGCCCCTGCCTTTATGGCAAATAAATAATCTTAAAGGATGGCAGGATCACAACACCTACTACAGGTAAATATATTGCAAGGAGAATATCAAAATTGTGGGATTTATTCGAGATTGACAAAACACATGTACCTTGTTCTAGGACGCTCCTTGAATAAACTCTTATTGAAGTCCTGCCACGCCGAATGGAAACCGAGGTAAGTCCTTGTTATTGTCAGTGGTAAAACCCCAACCAGATTAGGTTCAAATAAGGGACAAACACTGATTTCTCTCCTTTCTCCTTTCAGATGGGAGCGAGCCGGTTTTTTTTGGTTCTTTTTTCTTTTCTTCAACTTTTCTTCTTTGGAATTCTCTTCCTAAATGTTCTTCATTAAGAGCTGAAGAACTAACTTCGCTCGTCCCAATTTTGGACGCCTCTGGCAAAAAGGCAGATGACACGTGGGCGAGCAATACTCGGCGGGCGACGCTGACTTCCGGTACATTCCGCCGATCGCCCGAATCGCCTCCCCAGGAACGAGAACCCAGAAGGCCAGCCCCGGCGGAAACCGCGGTCCCCGGAGTCGAAACGGCGGAGGCCACGTCGTCTCCCGCTGATATCCTCCCCTCTGGAGGGGTCACCCACTTCATCCCCCTATACTTTTCGAGGCCGAGGGGGCCTCAAACCACCAGTTCTACGAGGCGAGATCCACGCGGCACCAGGCCCGTGGAATCCACTTCTGATACATAGGAACAAGTAGCGAAGTTCTCAACTTAGTCCTCGATTTAAACCTCTATTTAAAATCCAAATTTCCTATTAGAATACAATTAAACAAAAACTTGTGCCAAGTAGTCGTTAAAAGGAAGTGTGGAATTATCTCACCTTTCGTTGATATAATTCCGGACTCTCTAATTTACTTATAATCACCCTCTGTAATTTAATTAAGGAACCTATTTTCTGTTAAGAATCACCATCTTATTTGGGAAGAAAACAATATAAATTGAATGACAAATCTTAGTTTAATGGGGTTGGCAACTGTCAAAGTGGCGCCACCATCGCTGGTTCCCAAAACAAAGAGATTTTGATATGAAAAAGTAAGCGTTTTCGTCTGCTGTTTAATAATGACTCGATGCTGTGTTCCTAAATGTTCTCAAATTGGAGTTCACCACTTTCCTAAGGTGAAAATTCGAAAACTGTGGTAAAAGGCAATTGGGCGGCAGCATTTTAATCAAAATGATTATGAAGAAGTCAGTAAATACACAGGTAAAGATATTTAAATTAATTCTAAAGCTAGCCCAATACATCAGCATATTGTTTCCATTGCTATTTAGTGTAAACTAACTGTGAATCATTGTTTTTAGGAGTGGAACATCAGCGAAAGTATTTAAAGAAAACTGCAGTGCCTTCCAATTTTACATGGAATACAAAAACACTTTCAGAGGCAGCAAAAGCCAGAGAAGAACGTTTAAGAGCACGTAGTTCTCGCAGAGAGTTGTTTCCAGGCCCATCATCATCCAAAGAATGTGTTATTTTACCACTAAGTGAGAGTACACAAATCTCTCATGAAGTCGAAATAACTATTAAAGAGAATGATGATTCTACTTTACCTCAAGTTAAAACTCGAGAAAAAGTGTGCAATAGTAGCAGCACTCAAACTTCAAACATTTTGAGACTATTTTCGACAGAAATTGCTGCATGTTGATGATGAAGCTGTACATTTTTATGCAGGTCTAGAGAGCTATGCAAAGCTTTCTCTGGTTCTCAGCACGCTTCTGCCTATGGCAAATGAGTTAGAATATCGATGGACTCGTGTGACTGGTTTATCAGTTGAAGATCAATTTGTAATGTTGCTCATGAAATTGAGACGCAACAAACCAGATTTCGAGGTAAGTAGAATGTTTGGTGTGAGTAAAACTCAAGTTTCGAATATTATGTGTTCACGACGAAACATGTAAATAGGTATATGTTAACTATAAGTATGTAAATAGGTAATAAATAAATACGTAATAAAAATAGATAAGCATGTTAGAGTAGGTACAAGTATGTTTTTCCATATGTAATAGGTATAAGTATATTTTCATATGTAATAGGTATAAGTGTATTTTTCTCATTATAATAGGTTAAGTTGTGTAAATAAAGATAAAATAGTTATGTGTTTTAATATAGGTACAAAGGGGCGAACCCGGCCCTAAGTTAGGATAGGCTAGAATGTCTAGAAAAAACCAATAAGATTCCAATAGGGGAAAGTTACACGCTTATCTTTTAAATAGGATTCTAATAAGAAATTAGGGAAATAGCACTTTAGAATACCTAAGACCTGAAAATATTGTGAATAATGTTTGATTCGATAAATAAAAAGATCCCTAAGGGCGAAGGAGGAACGCGGGTCGCGGGGGATGCGACCGCCGCCCAAATCATATAAAAGGCGAGCGCGCGCGCTCGCGGATCAGTATCAAGCAAGCAGCGAAGCAGTAAACACAAAAGTGAAGAAAAAAAGAGATCCTCCTCCGTCCTCAGCAAGTACAAGAAGAATCCTGGTTGTTTCTCTACCTCATCGCATTCCCGCTATACCTATAAGTACACGTATACAGTCCATTGAAATCAATCTCCACGAAAGTGGTTTAGGCATAAAATCCAAGGGCAACTACGTACGGTCACGTACATTATGGTTACATGGATCAATTTTGTAAGTGATTTATGGAGCTTGATTGACATTTGGCCAAGCCTCGAACTTGTCAACTATTATATGCCCGAGTGCTTTCGGAAACATTTTAATTCTACAAGAGTTATATTATAGATGGTACGGAAATACCTATCCAAAAACCAAGCCAACCTGATCCACAAAAAGTAACTTTTAGCTCATATAAGCATAAAAATACCATACAATTTTTAGTTGGTGCTTCACCTGGTGGTTTATTAACTTACTGTTCTGGAGCTTATGGTGGATCAGCCAGTGACAGACAAATTGTGGAACGGAGTAACCTGTTGCAGCTTTGTGCCGAAGGGAACAGTATAATGGCAGATAGAGGTTTTAATGTGCAAGATTTATTTGCCCCTAAGGGAGTCGGCATCAATATACCTACCTTCTGTAACGTGTTGGAAAGATACGTTACATGTTAGTTGCCTCCTCGAATTAAATTGGAGATTTCGTTCGACATTTCATTAGACTCGCGTACCAATTATATATATTAATCGAAGAATCGTGACTGAATGTTTCATTTCCTATAGCCTTACTTACCCGTTGGTATTTCCATTCCCATAATTAGCCGTAGATGGATAGCATTTGTCTTCATTGAAATATCGAAATACGCATACAACATATAAAATAATTCAGTTGATTTGTTAGAACAAATTCTTAGGTTATCTTTTGACTGTCATAGTGACGTTTCCCCTGACAGATGGCAGGTCTGATTTCTTGTTGGCTGTCAACAATGACAGGTGAAAATGGGTGTCTTTTTGTTGGGCCTTAGACCGCTTTCGGAGGTGACATTTGTGGGCGAGTGATTTGGCAGATACTAGCTAGAATCCACACAACAGTGTTTTAATAAAGAAAATTAAATCAAAAACTTGATGAAGTCTGTTGTCATTTGATGAGAAGGATTGCTCGCATCAACTGGATTGAGAATTTAGAATCCGTTAAAATCGGGAATTATCCCAGCCTTTATGGCTTTTGATTAGCATTGAAGGATGGCTGGATGAAAGAAACAACCAGAGGTAAATATATTACAAGATTATCAAAATTTTGAGAGTTATTCGAGAAAGTCAAAGCACATGTATGTTTGTTGTTCTAGAACGCTCCATGAAATGACTGAATCACCTTCCAGCCACTCCAAGAGGAATCCGACGTAAGTTTTTGTAGTTATAATTAGTGAATTCCCAAACGAATTCGCCCACAAATGGGAGCAAACACTGACGGCCCTCCTTCTTTCCTTTCCAGGTAGGGGCGGGTAGGATTATTTTCTCCTTCCGATTTCCATTTTGATTTTCTATAAAAATAGTATCCCTTACTATTCATATTACCATAATTATGATCCTTAAGATTGTGATTATTTTCTTCTCCCTTTGAGGAATTTCCTATCTTCTTTTCATTTCGGTATTTTCTTTCATTGGAAGTTTCTCTACGGTATGTACCTCGCCAAGAGTGCCAAGACCTGAAGTACGTACTCCGCGCGTCCCAATTTTGGACGTCTCCGGCGAACCAGCCGATGGCACGTGGTCGTAAGAAACTCGGCGGTCATCGCTGACTTCTGTTTCTCCCTGTGGATCGTCTGAATCGTGTCTCCGGGTACGGGAACCCAGAGGGAAGCCCCGGACGAAACCACGGTCCGCAGAAACGTAGCAGCGGAGGCCACGTCGCCACCCGTCGAGGTTTAGGACTGGGGAGTCCTTCTGGGGGGTCACCCATTTCATCCCCCTATATTTTTCGAGGCCGAGGGGGCCTCACAGCATCTGTTCATCGAGGCGAGACGCACGCGGCATCAGGCCCGAGCTGTCCACGTCTGATACTAAAGAACAAAAATAGAGATTATAAGGTCGGTGTACTTTTATTTTTAATAGCGAAGTCCTCAACTTAGTTTTTAACATAATTTCCTATTTAAAATCCAAAATTCCTATTAGAACTCATCTAAACATAAACAAATTGTGCCAATTGGACATTAGAAGGAAGTGCAGAATTATCTCAACTTGCGTTGAAATAATTCCGGACTCCCTAACCTACTTTTAGTAACCCTTGTACTTTAATTAAGAAACCAATTCTCTGTTATTTATTACCATCTTTTTGGGAGAATATAGTAATATGAATTGAAAGATAAATAATTAGTTTAATTCCAGACCCCTGCTTTGAGATTAAAAGTCCAAGTTTTAAAGGGAATTCTCTCTCCTTTTTTTCGAGATTGGCTGCCTGGGGCCCGAGTTTTTTTAATTTAATTTTCCTTTTTTTATACTTTTTTTGGCAGTTAATCCCTATCTCCTTGTATCTTTATGAGAGAGGATTTCCTACTCTCCGGACCCCCACCACACTAAAACCGTGGGGTGCTATAAGTAAAAGGTGGCAAAAGAAAAGATGGGTCGATGATAATTATTGTTAAGACTGCCGGGAAGTCCTGGATGAACACCGCCCAAGACAGACAAAAATGGATTAAGATGGAGGAGGCTTTCACCCTTCAAGGGGCCATGCAAAAATCAGTAACTCATAATTACAACGATATTGTAACCAAATAGAAAAACTGTATGGATTAAATAAAGCTATAATAATAATAAGTAAAAGGTTGGTATTCTTTTCTCTTATTTTATTTATAACAAACCAACATACACAACCCCTTATTTTTTAACATTACAATAGTCGCCCTTAGAACAGAGACATGATTTTATTGAATCTGGAATAGTTTGTCTTTCAATTCTTTCATTTGGATATTTAAAACATATAGTTTATAAACATTTTTATTGTAAAATACAATTTGCGGCTTCGCTAAATAATTTCTTTTAGTTAACATTTACTTATACTTACTGTTTATTTTGTGTTAACTGGTTATTTTTATAACAGTGTCTTTTTCCACAGCTAAAAATAGTTAACTAATTCTTAAGTGATTGTTCTAAAATAATGCAGTGAATAAAGTGTCAAAAGTGCAGTGTAAACAAAAGCAGAAAATTAAAAGTAATTAAATATAATTTCCATTTCAAAGTTTTCACATGAAAGTAAAAGTATAATATCAGTAAATTATACCTTTAAAATCTATTTCATTATTGCCTACTTAAGTTTTGGTAATCTAAACTTAATTAATCTTAATTGAATAATGAGATTCTAATGATACAATATCATTAAAATTTTGCTAAGATTTAAGTCCCACCTGTTAAAAAAAATCCCTACTCCTTGTTTTATAACAATCCAGAAGTTTTAATGACAAACTTTTTTTTGTTTTAAGCTCCAGAGACCACCCCTGCACCTACTGGTTCTTCGGGCAGGAGTGCACCTGTATGCAGAGGAGATCAAGAGCCAGTGGAACATAAGGAAGATACACCAGAAATGTAATACTGTTGAATCTGCCATTTCCTTCGCAGAGGAAAGGGGTATGATTCCAGGCACTAAATTGTGCAATTTCCATAAAAAGCCGATAAGTTTGAAGACATCTGGCCAGAGGCAGTTGGGAGTATTCCGCTGCCGTAAGAGCAACTGTCGGTCAGCCGAGCAAAGGGCACCTGGTTCGAGAATGTGCACCTGCCTCTTACATTGGTATTCGAGCTCATGTATATGTTTGCATGTGGATTTAACTACGAGCAGGTGCAACGCGAAACATCGAGTGATGGTCGAGATCAAGTAGTTTCTACCAAAACAATTGCTGATTGTTTTAGTTACTGCAGGGAGGCAATATGCGTTTATGTACTAGAACATGACCATGAACAACCAAAGATTGGTGGGCCAGGAAAAGTTGTCCTGATTGATGAATCCAAATTCGGAAAAAGAAAATACAATAGAGGGAGGCGAGTGGAAGGTCATTGGGTCCTTGGTATGATAGAAGAGGGCAGTGATGATTTGAGATTAGAAGTGTGTCCCGAAAACATAAGATCTGCAGATGTTTTGGTGCCACTCATCCAAAAACATGTTCAGGAAGGTTCCACAATACATACAGATTATTGGAGAGCGTATGATTGCCTTCCTGAATATGGATATATTCATAAAAAAGTTAACAGCGATCCCGAAAACAGGTTTGTTGCACCAGATGGGACACACACCCAAAGGATAGAAAGCCACTGGCGGGGACTCAAACGGACCTTCCATAAAGACAACTATAAAGGCAACTTTACATATTGGCTTATCGAGTTTATATGGAGGCGTCGCATATCGAACGCGAAATTAGATCCTTTCGAGGAATTAATTAAATGTATATTGTATGTTTATAAATAAATCTTACAATTGAATATGTGTTTCATTGAACATGCCCTATTTTGCTTTATAGCTAAGGCTACTTTTGAAATCAGTTAGAATACTTATAGACTATAAGTGAAGCTAATAGCATCATCACACAGTATTACTCCGTGCAGATACCGAGATTTATAGGCTCATATTTAGTTTATAGATAGTTTAGACAAAAATAAAGCTTATCGAGAAATAAATTTTCATACAAAATAGAATCACTTTATATTTTGAATGTTAAAGTACAAACTAACTTAGATCCGAATCGGACACCCCACTTCCACGTGGTCTTGTCTGTCCTACCCCTAGAGTGTACCCCCCTAGAATTTTATTTCCGGTTCCCAACTAAGGAAACTTTAATTTGTCACTTTCACCGAGTAATAATTATAATAACCCAAGTTTGACAATTTGTTTTAGCTACATTTACATTTCATGTTAGTGACCTAGTCTTACCTTATACAGGGTGACTTTGACAATTTTGAATATTTTAATTTTACATCAAAATTTTAACTTTTAAATTTTAGTTGGAACCTGATAGAATATTATACAAGGTGTCACTGACAAATTATATTTACAGATTTTAACCCAATAAATTTTAATTTTAACTTTTACACCTACATTGATTTATCACCAGCTATGGGTGACGAAATACAATTGGTTTTTGGCTCTATCAAAAACATCTCAAATACAAAAAACTTTTATTTTTAATATACCTACTGCCGGTTATACAGGTTGTGACCAACAATTTAAAAAATTTAAATTTTTTAGAAAATTTTGAAATTTCCATTTGGACTCTGGTCCCTAAAATTGATTTCCGGTTCTCCTGGTTATACAGGGTGACACTTAAATTTCTTATAATTTTTTTTTTTTTTGGTTGAACCAGATTTCAACTTGATCGCTATTGCACTTCATACTGTGGTTAATACAGGGTGTACCTACCCTATTAAAGGGACGATTTTAAATTTTACTGTTTATTTCCGGAGTTCTTCAAACTCTCACTTTGGCTTATTGCACTTCAACCTTTTATGGTGACATCTTCGAGGAAATCCGGGATTTCGAAATTACGTTCATTACTGCAGCTGGTCTCGATATATCTTCCCGATTTCACAAGTAAGTGTAAGCTATCTATTGTATGAACAAAATTCACATACTATATTATGCTTAGAGTAACCTTTCAAATTTCAAAAAAATCATTGCTGTTTTCCGAAGAATCTCAATTTTTGAATTCTCTTATATTTTATGGATGTTTTTAAGTCTGAAATATTTTATTCGCGTTAATAATGGTTAGTCAAATGTAGTTAAGGCATAATTTTATTGAATTTGAAACATTTATTTATTTTTGTATACTCATATAACCCTCATACAGGGTGTACACTTTAAACTTTTTTTGTTGTTTGTATACCTACATAGTACACGGTGACTAGCGTTTATACCGGAAGGTTTTAAACACATAACGAAATGTCTGCTAACGGTGATCGTGGAACCGAACCTGCTCCAACCATTGCTCCGCCCGTGTTGGATGTTTCCGCGAGTGGTGGTATTTACCATTCACTATTTTTGCCATCGCAAATGGATTTGATCACGCTTACTGATCATCCTGCTGGTTCTCGGGATAGTACCAGCCGAAGCATTCCACGACTGCCGACCGCGCTCAATATACCGCCGGTCAACCAGACTATGTTGATAGACAGCCCCATAAATTACACATATACCAAACAACCTGATCTTTCAAAATGTAAACTGAATTTTAATGGCAAAACTTGCGTTCGCGAATTTATAATTCAAGTGGAAGAGCTCCAACATGCGAGACGTATCGAGGAGGTTTACCTCGTTCGGGCTTTTACCTGCCTATTATCGGATCTGGCCTTAAAGTGGTTCCGCACTGTGCGACACCAACTCACCACCTGGTATGGGCTGAATGAAACTAGCATTCCTCAGGCGTTTCGATAAAACTGATTTTGATTACCAACTCGAGTTTCAACTTCGCACACGCAAACAGAAACCAAAAGAATCCTTATCGGATTACATCATAGAATTGTTAGATTTAAATGGTCAATTGACCTACCCGTTGTCAGAACCTGTATTAATTGACGTGTTTAGACACAACATGCTTCCGTCCCTGATGGTCCATTTTGTTGGGAAACTTGCGTACAGTATGGACGTTATTTTGCGATTAAGTAAAGAAATAGACGCATATACTACTACGGTCCCATCGCAGCCTGTTGCGTCTAACTCGAATTTTGACATGCCTACCCGCAGGTTTAATGCGGTTGAAGTTCGTCCCGTAACTTGTCTAAAGTGTAAAAAGAACGGACATCA
Organism: Thaumatotibia leucotreta; assembly: GCA_025490895.1. Taxonomy (NCBI): domain Eukaryota; kingdom Metazoa; phylum Arthropoda; class Insecta; order Lepidoptera; family Tortricidae; genus Thaumatotibia; species Thaumatotibia leucotreta. Next base: position 60,469 of record JALPQI010004670.1, read on the forward strand.
TTACAAAGATTGTAGAGCCATTAGGGATCGTTCAAGTATTACGTAAGCACTATAGGGGGGCGGGGGGGTTATTGCTTTGCTTATTTTGGATGACATGGGGGGCAGGGGAGTCTAGATGATGATTACGTCATCGGTAGTATTTTTTTTTACCGAATGGCAACATTGTCTTTGCTTGAAATCGAAACGCATTTTCGAGAATTCCCGCAAATAATGCATACGGTTTTAGGCACTCGCTTTAGAACCGAGTACCCGAGTAGACAAGTGAATAGCGCGCGGTAATTTCCCTTAGGGGATTAACTAAATTTCCTCTGTCAGTGTAATGTTTCGTTTGGATCCTATAGCAAGTAGACGTATTGTAAGCATTAATAGCAAAGCAAGTTAACATTTGTGTTACTGTTGATTCCATTAGCCGAAGTTTAATGTTTAAGATGTCGTTTCAAATAGACAAATCCAAGTTATACCAAAAATTGTTTGAAAGTTTTAAGAAATCTCATACAAGTACGAAAGTACAAAATGTACAAAAATTTGTTAACGAAGTGTGGCGAAATTATAAATTACAAGCAAAGTCCGACAAGGAACTAGATATTATTGTATCTAAGAGAATTGAAGAAGAATTGCAAGCGGCGACTAAGAATAAAGCCAATCTACTACATTTTTTTTCTAAGGTGAGTGACGAAATCCTTTTACGTACCTTTGAGTACTAGAAATATTAAAAGTTGCCAAGAACTTTCTTTTTACATTTTGTAACAATAATTTAGACGTTTTATAATTAGAAAATATTATGGCCTATCTCGAAGTATAGAGGTAATGTTCATTGTATAGATTTATTTCTTATGATGATTGATTCCGTCAATGGACAACATTTGATTTTTTTAAGCTTATTATTTTATTACTTTTCTGTGTTCTGCTTAGAAAGAGGAAACTATCAATGTTTTTATATTTTTGTTTGAGTGGCTAATTATTTTATTATTAATTTATCAAAATGTACTAATTTTAAAATATCGTATCTCTGAAACTACGACACGATTACTTTGGTCCAGCGGCTAATTAAAAAAAAACCAATGAAGTTGACGTTTGAGTTAAGATTATCTATATTAGCAGTTTTTTTTTTCAGACAGATCTACGACGATAACAACTATCAGGCGTAGTCTAGGTATTTTTTTTTAATTTTATTAATATTCTTGTATCTTTTTTGATACAGAATAATAAATTCAAATATTTTTTTTGCGTAAACAAGACGCCAAACCCTTTCGATCTGTATATAAATTTACATCTGTTAGAAATATGAAATGTTGTTCATTGGTCACAAAATACAGGGTGTTAATTTTCTATATGTGATGGGTTCGATTCGATTAGATTAGATTATTTAAAGCCATAGGTCTTTAAATAATCTTTAAATGCTGTTTTTTATTTCATACTTTGTATTTATGCAGCTTAATAAGAAAATAATTAATAGAAAGTTTTTATTTTTAGGCAACGACTACCTGTAAACCTGCAGAAAAAACACGAATTATACAGCCAGCTCCAACTATCAAAAAACAGGAAGAAGATAAAATAAAACCCGGTAATGAATCACAACAGCAATGCGAAAATAATGAAAATGCAGATAAACAGAGAGCAAAACCTTCTCAGGAAGCTATGAAAACTACCAGAGATACTATGCCAAGCCGTGCTGAAGTTGATAAACAGATCGTTAAGTTGCGCGACGAAATAAAAACAGCGAAACAGTCTTTAAACAGGAAGGTTCAAAACGCAGTTGCCCAGAAGAAACACAGGGATGGTATGAAAAGAATGTTAGAAGATATTTGTCATGAAAATCCAGAAATAAAAAAAAAAACTATCTCTGAGGGATTCAGTGGGACGTCCTAATCTTGAAAGCAATCAACCATTACTATTGAAAACAATTGCGGATATAGCTTTATTTGGGAGTGCAGCAGATGATAGAAGACGAACGGAATCTATCCGCAGCGTAAAAACTCTTGATGAACTCACACAAGAATTACGTAAAATAGGATTTGATATTAGTCGCAGTGGGACATATCTTCGTTTGATTCCCAGAAAATCTAATTCTGCAGAGGGACGAAGACATGTATCGACAGTCCCTGTTAAGCTCATTTGGGCTCAAACTGATCATCACAAGAGCCACTTAGATAGCAAGTTCGCTGAAACATCAATTCATTATTTAGAGAACATAGCATCCATACTTGGACCAGATCAAGTATTTTTCATATCTCAAGATGATAAAGCTCGAGTCCCTATTGGCGTAACTGCGGCAAATAAGCAAGCACCTCTTCTAATGCACATGGAATATAGAATCAAATTGCCTGATCACGATTGGGTAATCGCTGAGCGTCATAAATAAATACAATGTATATTGTATGTTTATAAATAAATCTTACAATTGAATATGTGTTTCATTGAACATGCCCTGTTTTGCTTTATAGCTAAGGCTACTTTTGAAATCAGTTAGAATACTTATAGACTATAAGTGAAGCTAATAGCATCACTACACAGTATTACTCAGGGCAGATACCCAGATTTATAGGCTCATATTTAGTTTATAGATAGTTTAGACAAAAATAAAGCTTATCGAGAAATAAATTTTCATACAAAATAGAATCAATTTATATTTTGAATGTTAAAGTACAAACTAACTTAGATCCGATTCGGAGCACCCCACTTCCACGTGGTCTTGTCTGTCCTACCCCTAGAGTGTTTATAAAAGAAGCGGAGGCGCGGAGGGAGAAAGAGAGAAGGGCGGAAAGGCTGCTCTTCCCGCAGCGCCGGAGTCACGGAAGTCCGACACGTTCCCATAAGTCCCTAAGCCTTGTTTTTTGAAATTCAAATTTCAAATAAATAAAATAATAAATAAGGTACAAATGGTGTCTATATCTCCCTAACCAATGGATTTTGCGGAAGGGGGGGGCTGGTACTGGGGGATCCTTCCTCCCTCCTTCCCCCAGTCCCTAAGCCCGTTTTTTGACCATTCTAAACTAAAAACTTTAACTACCTATATCTCCCTAACCAAGGGGTTCTCCTACGCTATGCCAGACATTGTACAGTTCTTCCAATTTTATTTCCGGTTCCCAACTAAGGAAACTTTAATTTGTCACTTTCACTGAGTAATAATTATAATAACCCAAGTTTGACAATTTGTTTTAGCTACATTTACATTTCATGTTAGTGACCTAGTCTTACCTTATACAGGGTGACTTTGACAATTTTGAATATTTTAATTTTACATCAAAATTTTAACTTTTAAATTTTAGTTGGAACCTGATAGAATATTATACAAGGTGTCACTGACAAATTATATTTACAGATTTTAACCCAATAAATTTTAATTTTAACTTTTACACCTACATTGATTTATCACCAGCTATGGGTGACGAAATACAATTGGTTTTTGGCTCTATCAAAAACATCTCAAATACAAAAAACTTTTATTTTTAATATACTGCCGGTTATACAGGTTGTGACCAACAATTTAAAAAATTTAAATTTTTTAGAAAATTTTGAAATTTCCATTTGGACTCTGGTCCCTAAAATTGATTTCCGGTTCTCCTGGTTATACAGGGTGACACTTAAATTTCTTATAATTTTTTTTTTTTTTGGTTGAACCAGATTTCAACTTGATCGCTATTGCACTTCATACTGTGGTTAATACAGGGTGTACCTACCCTATTAAAGGGACGATTTTAAATTTTACTGTTTATTTCCGGAGTTCTTCAAACTCTCACTTTGGCTTATTGCACTTCAACCTTTTATGGTGACATCTTCGAGGAAATCCGGGATTTCGAAATTACGTTAATTACTGCAGCTGGTCTCGATATATCTTCCCGATTTCACAAGTAAGTGTAAGCTATCTATTGTATGAACAAAATTCACATACTATATTATGCTTAGAGTAACCTTTCAAATTTCAAAAAAATCATTGCTGTTTTCCGAAGAATCTCAATTTTTGAATTCTCTTATATTTTATGGATGTTTTTAAGTCTGAAATATTTTATTCGCGTTAATAATGGTTAGTCAAATGTAGTTAAGGCATAATTTTATTGAATTTGAAACATTTATTTATTTTTGTATACTCATATAACCCTCATACAGGGTGTACACTTTAAACTTTTTTTGTTGTTTGTATATCTACATAGTACACGGTGACTAGCGTTTATACTGGAAGGTTTTAAACACATAACGAAATGTCTGCTAACGGTGATCGTGGAACCGAACCTGCTCCAACCATTGCTCCGCCCGTGTTGGATGTTTCCGCGAGTGGTGGTATTGACCATTCACTATTTTTGCCATCGCAAATGGATTTGATCACGCTTACTGATCATCCTGCTGGTTCTCGGGATAGTACCAGCCGAAGCATTCCACGACTGCCGACCGCGCTCAATATACCGCCGGTCAACCAGACTATGTTGATAGACAGCCCCATAAATTACACATATACCAAACAACCTGATCTTTCGAAATGTAAACTGAATTTTAATGGCAAAACTTGCATTCGCGAATTTATAATTCAAGTGGAAGAGCTCCAACATGCGAGACGTATCGAGGAGGTTTACCTCGTTCGGGCTTTTACCTACCTATTATTGGATCTGGCCTTAAAGTGGTTCCGCACTGTGCGACACCAACTCACCACCTGGTATGAGCTGAATGAAACTAGCATTGCTCAGGCGTTTCGATAAAACTGATTTTGATTACCAACTCGAGTTTCAACTTCACACACGCAAGCAGAAACCAAAAGAATCCTTATCGGATTACATCATAGAATTGTTAGATTTAAATGGTCAATTGACCTACCCGTTGTCAGAACCTGTATTAATTGACGTGTTTAGACACAACATGCTTCCGTCCCTGATGGTCCATTTTGTTGGGAAACTTGCGTACAGTATGGACGTTATTTTGCGGTTAAGTAAAGAAATAGACGCATATACTACTACGGTCCCATCGCAGCCTGTTGCGTTTCTTTCTTTCTTTCTTCTTTAAAAAGAACGGACATCATTACAAAGATTGTAGAACCATTAGAGGCACAATTTGTTTTAAATGCAACAAGAAAGACGTCACCACTTTGACTTGTGATAACTACAACCCCAGTTCTTCAAAACCTCCGGTCGCGGCAGTTTCAAAAGACGAGTGGACGTCAGTCGAACACCGTTTCAATTAGAAGTGCGTCGTGCTTCGACTGACCGTATTAATATTTAAAAAATATTAAACTTGAACAATTTTTTTAAAGGCTATATTAGCCTATCATGCGTAAAGCTGTTTTTTTTTATATATTAAAGGTCGTAAGGCTGTTTCTTTTATTATAGGTGATGTCGTGTAAAGGAGAACCTTTGTTCATTCTATTGCTGCTCATTATTTTTCGGCTAAGTTAGCTCCCAGTTTTGTAAGGTATGAGATAATTGACAAAATTTCCGATTTAGTTTATGTTCTAAAAGACCTTGCGAAAGGCACCTCTGGCCGTTATCATATCAAAGATATTATAAAAATCTAAATTTTGTGTCTTTCGAATTCCACTGTATCGGTGTTACGATATTGGTTCGTCTCTATTCTCATGTTAGGTGAGGAATGCTAGAGATATAGGGAAATTGAAAGGGCTGTGTGAAAGGTAGACGCGGCTAGTAGATTCCTGACTCGGTAATATTGAAATTGAACCTTACAAACATTTCGGAATTCAGTTAATTCTCCTATGATTTCAACATTTTTGGGTTGACTTTTTTATCTTTTCGAAATTTCCCCATATAGGGATGGGTTGTAGAATACGGTTCCCTACCGCCGCCAGTAGCGTGACGTAAGAGGCGTCTAACGTTTTCTTAAAGGACTTTAATTAGGTTTTTTCCCTTTACTGACCTGTCTTGAACTTAACTTTTTCTATTCTTTGACTTTACAGGTTAGTCTTTTATAAGATAGTATAGAATTTATCTAATAGATAAGTTTAGTTATCCGAAAGGATTAGTTTATTCTAGTTTTAGACCAACTGGTTTTTCTCGGATTTGACTTTTACCTTCTCTCTCTTTTACCTCCTCTTTGTATGGAAAGTTGGTGGAGTTGAGCCAGCCACAGTCGGTTTTTCCCTGAGTCGTCACTGCACGCTCAGCGGTGATTTCTTTTTCCGCTGTGTATGGAAAGTTGGTGGAGTTGAGCCAGCCACAGTCGGTTTACTCGAGTTGTCTCAGTACGCTCGTTGGAATTGTTTCTCCGCTGTGCTCGGAAAGCTGTTTATGCATCTGACGCGGTCGGTTTTACCCTGGGTTGTCACTGTACACTCAGCGGTTATTTTTCTCCGCTGTGTATGGAAAGTTGGTGGTGTTGAGCCGTCGGTTTTACAGTCTTCTTGGTGCACTCTTATTTAAATATTGTTGGCTATGGTACCTAACTGCACTATGAAAAGGAACCGGTCCTTGTGACTGGAGATTGTTGGTCGGTGGCCAGTGTTGCCCAACCGCACTCAAATTCCCATTTGCGCGTAGCATCGTTCTATTTTGGAATATTGATGGTCGGTGGCCAGTGTTGCCTAACCGCACCCAAATTCTAAATTTTGTTTCTTTGATGTTAGATAGGGAGATTGTTGGTCGGTGGCCAGTGTTGCTTAAGCGCACCCATATTCTCGTAGTCTTTCTTCTCCTAGTAGTTAGTTTGAAGATTCTTGGTCGGTGGCCAAAGTTGCCCAACCGCACCAAAATTCGAAATTTTCCCTTTTAGCATGGACTAGTAGTATTAATGGTCGGTGGCCAGTGTTGCCCAACCGCACCAAAATTATTATTTTCCTCTTTCTCGAGTTAGCTAAGTTTCTTGGTCGGTGGCCAGTGTTGCCCAACCGTATCCGACTAGCAGGTCTCAGTAAGTCTAGTTTGTTAAATTGTAGTAGAGTTTTCCAACTCCAGTTGCACGTTGTTGTCCTGGCGTACCGCAAGGAGTTTGATTTCAGTTAGTCTAGATTTATATGTATTCGTTTGGTTCATCTTTCGGTCTTCAATAAAAAATAGTTTCTATTTTTTATTTTTCCTGGAAAAGGGGTAATGTAACGTGTTGGAAAGACACGCTACATGTTAGTTGCCTCCTAGAATTAAATTGGAAGATTTCGTTCGACATTTCACCGGTCTAGCTTACCAAATATATCCTATTCAAAGAATCGTGACTGTATGTTTCATTTTCCATAGCTTTACTTACCCGTTGGTATTTCCATTCCCATAATTAGTCGTATTTGAATGGCATTAGTCCCTATTTAGATATCAAAATACGCAAACCACATGAAGAATGATTCGGTAGATCTGTTAGAACGAGGAACGAGGTCTTTGGTACTGGGGGGTACCCCCCCCCCCCCCTCCTACGCTATGCCAGACATTGTACAGTTCTTCCAATTTTATTTCCGGTTTCCAACTAAGGAAACTTTAATTTGTCACTTTCACTGAGTAATAATTATAATAACCCAAGTTTCACAATTTGTTTTCGCTACATCTACATTTCATGTAAGGCCCAGCACACACGGTGGAACGCAACTGCAACGAAACTCTTTTGAAATTATAGGTTTGAAACCAGTTTCAAACGTTTTCCACACACGCCGCAACCTAAATGTGATGAAATTAGTCACAATCATTCCGATTTTGAGACCAGACAGACGTGCCCAAAATGTCTAGTTCAAGTGATGACGAAGTTCTGGTTTTGTATTTGTATCTTCGACAAAGAAGGAGGCGTAAAAGAAGTATGTGGGTACATCCCTACATTGAGAAGAATATCAAATATATTGTATTGTAAAAGCAAGGATGTTTCTCGACTTTCATATTTTTATTTTCATCGTCAATTTGAATATTTTTATTTTCATCGTCAGCCATTTTGTCGAACAGAAAAGACGCGAAACCCGACATGAGTTTCCTGCCCGCTGGTTTCAAAGCAACTGATCTGCAACGCGTTTCAAACCGGTTTCAAACTAGTTGCGTCGTGTGTTGTTTCTCAAAGGTATCTATGGCATAAACTCAAATGAAACTCAAAAGTAACTAGTAGTTGCAGTTTCGTTGCAGTTGCGTTTCACCGTGTGTGCTGGGCCTTAAGATCTGAAATCGAATTGGAGATCAAAAATGTAAACAAATGGGATACCACCACAAAAAAATAATCGCGAGAGGTGGGTAATCTAAAATCATTGAAATAGTTTTAAAAAATGCGCATTTACAGTCACTGACGGTACGTATAGTTTTTATATATTTTACTAATTTTTAATATCATACATTATTTTTTTAATGATATATTTCTCTAGTTTTAAGAAAATGTTGGGTGTTTAATTTATACTACTGGCAATGATAAGAAGTTTTATACATTTGGTTCGCAGTTATAACAATGTACTGAAAAAATCAAAACAAAATGGTGCTCCAAATAACTCTTTGATGAATTCATAAAAACTCCTAAAATTTAGCATTACAAAGTCCATGAATACAGATTTTAGTATTTTTACCTACAAATCAATAATTTTATTTTTTTAATAGAAATGGACTCGATTGTAACTATATAATTATGAAGACTGGAATTCGTTCCCCGACTTTCCTAAAGATTAAAGTAACACGACATTGGTTTTCAAACATTGATCATGTTGATTATTTACATCATTCTAGCAAATATTCTAGGTATTATTTTTGTAATCAGGAACCGTGGACACTCAGCCGTATGTTTTTTTATAGTCCAAAAATATGTTAATGATTGTGATACTTGTGTATCGAACATACTTTGACTTTCGCGTATCTACACCTAAACATCAAGCATTGTCTTAGGTTTAGCACCAGTAAGGATAGTTTGTAAGTGTGCAAATAAATACGATAAAATATAACCCATCTCAAAATGCGACGTTAATTTATAAAGGTGTTAAAAAATAAAAAGTTTTATACCCCTGGAATGTCACTTAAACATTGACTTTATAATGTCATGTCATTGTCATAGATTGTTTACATTTTTGATCTCGAATTCCATTTCAGATCTTAGTGACCTAGTCTTACCTTATACAGGGTGACTTTGACAATTTTGAATATTTTAATTTTACATCAAAATTTTAACTTTAAAATTTTAGTTGGAACCTGATAGAATATTATACAAGGTGTCACTGACAAATTAAATTTACAGATTTTAACCCAATAAATTTAAATTTTAACTTTTACACCTACATTGATTTATCACCAGCTATGGGTGGCGAAATACAATTGGTTTTTGGCTCTATCAAAAACATCTCAAATACAAAAAACTTTTATTTTTAATATACTGCCGGTTATACAGGGTGTGACCAACAATTTACAGAATTTAAATTTTTTAGAAAATTTTGAAATTTCCATTTGGACTCTGGTCCCTAAAATTGCTTTCCGGTTCTCCTGGTTATACAGGGTGACACTTAAATTTCTTAGAATTATTTTTTTTTGGTTGAACCAGATTTCAACTTGATCGCTATTGCACTTTATACTGTGGTTAATACAGGGTGTACCTACCCTATTAAAGGGACGATTTTAAATTTTACTGTTTATTTCCAGAGTTCTTCAAACTCTCACTTTGGCTTATTGGACTTCACTTTGACTTACTACACTTCACTTTCACTTTGGCTTACTACGCTGAGTTGGGTCCATTTCGTGATGCACCAACTATTCTTTGTTAATTGTTTTATATATATATACTCTTTTGTCTTGTGTGTCGTGAATAAATGTTTATTATTATTACTTCAACCTTTTATGGTGACATCTTCGAGGAAAACCGGCATTTCGGAATTACGTTCATTACTGCAGCTGGTCTCGATATATCTTCCCGATTTCACAAGTAAGTGTAAGCTATCTATTGTATGAACAAAATTCACATACTATATTATGCTTAGAGTAACCTTTCAAATTTCAAAAAAATCATTGCTGTTTTCCGAAGAATCTCAATTTTTGAATTCTCTTATATTTTATGGATGTTTTTAAGTCTGAAATATTTTATTCGCGTTAATAATGGTTAGTCAAATGTAGTTAAGGCATAATTTTATTGAATTTGAAACATTTATTTATTTTTGTATACTCATATAACCCTCATACAGGGTGTACACTTTAAACTTTTTTTGTTGTTTGTATATCTACATAGTACACGGTGACTAGCGTTTATACCGGAAGGTTTTAAACACATAACGAAATGTTTGCTAACGGTGATCGTGGAACCGAACCTGCTCCAACCATTGCTCCGCCCGTGTTGGATGTTTCCGCGAGTGGTGGTATTTACCATTCACTATTTTTGCCATCGCAAATGGATTTGATCACGCTTACTGATCATCCTGCTGGTTCTCGGGATAGTACCAGCCGAAGCATTCCACGACTGCCGACCGCGCTCAATATACCGCCGGTCAACCAGACTATGTTGATAGACAGCCCCATAAATTACACATATACCAAACAACCTGATCTTTCGAAATGTAAACTGAATTTTAATGGCAAAACTTGCATTCGCGAATTTATAATTCAAGTGGAAGAGCTCCAACATGCGAGACGTATCGAGGAGGTTTACCTCGTTCGGGCTTTTACCTACCTATTATTGGATCAGGCCTTAAAGTGGTTCCGCACTGTGCGACACCAACTCACCACCTGGTATGAGCTGAATGAAACTAGCATTGCTCAGGCGTTTCGATAAAACTGATTTTGATTACCAACTCGAGTTTCAACTTCACACACGCAAGCAGAAACCAAAAGAATCCTTATCGGATTACATCATAGAATTGTTAGATTTAAATGGTCAATTGACCTACCCGTTGTCAGAACCTGTATTAATTGACGTGTTTAGACACAACATGCTTCCGTCCCTGATGGTCCATTTTGTTGGGAAACTTGCGTACTGTATGGACGTTATTTTGCGATTAAGTAAAGAAATAGACGCATATACTACTACGGTCCCATCGCAGCCTGTTGCGTCTAACTCGAATTTTGACATGCCTACCCGCAGGTTTAATGCGGTTGAAGTTCGTCCCGTAACTTGTCTAAAGTGTAAAAAGAACGGACATCATTACAAAGATTGTAGAACCATTAGAGGCACAATTTGTTTTAAATGCAACAAGAAAGTCGTCACCACTTTGACTTGTGATAACTACAACCCCAGTTCTTCAAAACCTCCGGTCGAGGCAGTTTCAAAAGACGAGTGGACGTCAGTCGAACACCGTTTCAATTAGAAGTGCGTCGTGCTTCGACTGACCGTATTAATATTTAAAAAATATTAAACTTGAACAATTTTTTTAAAGGCTATATTAGCCTATCATGCGTAAAGCTGTTTTTTTTATATATTAAAGGTCGTAAGGCTGTTTCTTTTATTATAGGTGATGTCGTGTAAAGGAGAACCTTTGTTCATTCTATTGCTGCTCATTATTTTTCGGCTAAGTTAGCTCCCAGTTTTGTAAGGTATGAGATAATTGACAAAATTTCAGATTTAGTTTATGTTCTAAAAGACCTTGCGAAAGGCACCTCTGGCCGTTATCAAATCAAAGATATTATAAAAATCTAAATTGTATGTCTTTCGAATTCCACTGTATCGGTGTTACGATATTGGTTCGTCTCTATTCTCATGTTAGGTGAGGAATGCTAGAGATATAGGGAAATTGAAAGGGCTGTGTGAAAGGTAGACGCGGCTAGTAGATTCCTGACTCGGTAATATTGAAATTGAACCTTACAAACATTTCGGAATTCAGTTAATTCTCTTACGATTTCAACATTTTTGGGTTGACTTTTTTATCTTTTCGAAATTTCCCCATGTAGGGATGGGTTGTAGAATACGGTTCTCTACCGCCGCCAGTAGCGTGACGTAAGAGGCGTCTAACTGAGCCACAGTCCCAAAGTTTTCTTAAAGGACTTTAATTAGGTTTTTTCCCTTTACTAACCTATCTTGAAATTAAACTTTTTCTAACCCTTAGAACAGTGTTTTTCAACCTTTTTTATGATGCGACCCCCCTGGCATGAAACATTATTTCGCGACCCCTCCGACCGTTCGTTTTTTTATAATTTACGTATGTGTATGTTAGTGTTACAAATATTCAATCCATATGACGATTTTATGCGTCTTCATAATTAGGATTCGGACATAAATACGTAATATAGTACGTAAAACACATTATTTTACAATTACATACATCGAATACGTCACCGATTGATAACTAACAACTAACGCAATTTACGTACGATGCCGGCCGCCCGGCAAGTGCAGCAGAGTGGTTGAGTGAGAGAGTAGAGAGCGAGCGGGACAGAAGGAGCGTTGCGGGGGAGGGGGTGTCGCCGCGACACTAAATTCAGTTGTTTGACGAACGCGGTAATGTTTTTACCTTATACTCATAATTACGGCGATATTATTACGCATTTTAAGACTGATTTATTTTAAAATGGATACACTGAAAAAAATATTTAACTGAACTACTTTGGCTATTTCATCATTAACCATAATTCGGTATGGCGTTACTAAAGTTAATTTCTATTAACAAACAGGTTTGCGTATTAAAAACCAAACGGATAATGTTATTCTAAGTTGGGCTATTCGTATATAAATGCTTGTATACGTCTTACATTAAAACAGTAAACAAATTCAAGTGTTCACATGTAAATAAACCGCTTGGTCTAATTTAAGAGTAAGCATTGACAATATGCAACAAAAACCAAGTCCTAGCTTCTAACAAAGACGATGTTATTATCCATAACATAAAATTGTTTAGATTTAACTCAACAATGATTTGCTATTATTATACATATTTTTGTTACATATAACCCGTTTTGTCTAGTAGAGTAAAACCAAATACGGGTTTGCTACTCTAGCAGACCATTCGCTTTATCTAACCAAATAAAATACGATGTGTAACCAAACGTACTTCATTATATAGACAATACTTAGCATAGAAATAACCAAACGCTTTTTTTGCGTTGCGTTACATGCATGCATGACATATGTATGTCAAGTTACTTGAATATTCCAAAATGGAAGTTGTACCTCCACCAGCAGACACCCTCGGAGACTACCTTCGGGAATGGGGATTAGAAGGTTACATAAGGACATTTCAAACCATGTCATGTCTTTGTAAACCAAATAATTTTAATTTCTTCATTTTCCTTGTAATCAAAGAGACTCTGAAGCTAATGTATCAAGCAAAATAATGGAATTACTCGTAAAATAATTTTGAAAAATAAATTGGTTTACAAAGATACTCTGTGCAATTAAAACCTATAAAGTGATGCAAAAAGTACTTTTGCTCCCGATTGTATTATTGATTGATTGATTATTTTGATTACTATACCGTTCTTATAAATGACTATGAATGTTTCTATTATTACAATTAATAAAGTTAATTCAAATAAATGTTTCTTGTTTTGCTCGTTTAGTATTACTTCTTTGTGGGTAATCATCGATGTGGCTTATACACCCTACTTGTAGTTGAATGAGTTGTAAATAGGGCTCACTGCCTGTATAAAATCCAGTACGTCTCATCGTCACCTTTCTTATCCCCTGGGTGATGAGACATTTGATATTTGTCTGTATATGATCCACGTATTTTTGTCATGTATAACCTATTCATTTGGTTAGAAGTAGGCAAACTATTTGGTCAAAATAATTAAACATTTGGCTGTATATGAACAACGTATTTTTGTCGTGTATAACCTATTCGTTTGGTCACATGCAGGCAAATAATTTGGTTAAATATAATGAAACAAATTGCTTCAAAAAATACTCTAAATTGGTTATAGGTAACAAAAAAGTTATGTTAAACATTACTGAGCCAGTTGGTTTAGGCGTAGCAGAAAATTTGATTAAAGTAAGTTGTGAATTCAGTAAGATTTTGACAAACAGTAAATTTGTTATCAACATACAGCACGTCTACAATAACTGAATTGTAAACTAAATATAACTGAACTTATGGTAATATACAACAGACAGTTTTCACTCGATATAACTAATATTGTTTAGCAATACGCAACATCAATTGTTTAGTAGAAAATTAACCGAACTGATTTTGGTAAGATATTGCCTTACTTCGCTCGTCACTTTTTAGGGTTCCGTAGCCAAAATGGCAAAAACGGAACCCTTATAGATTCGTCATGTCCGTCTGTCCGTCTGTCCGTCTGTCACAGCCGATTTACTCGGAAACTATAAATGCTACAGTAACTAAATTTGGTAAGGATATGTGTTGTATAAACCGCTACAGAATTATGATACTAAATTGTAAAAAAAACCATTGCGGTGGGGGCCCTCCATACATGTAACTGAGGGATAGATTTTTTTTTAGTTGTATATAAGCGTGTGTGGTATTAATGAAAAGGTCTTTGAAAATGATATGAAGGTTTATACATCTTATTTTTGTTTAAGCAAATCGTTTTCGAGATATCAGCTCTCAAAGTCTGAAAAATGTGTCCCCCCCCCCTCTATTTTTTAAACTACGCGATATAAAAATCTAAAAAAAATATATGTTATGCACATCAATAAACTCTATCAACGATTTTTAGTTTGATTAAATTATCTCCTGTAGTTTTTGAGGTAGGTTGATTTAACTGTATTTTTTTAATAATAGATTGATAATGGTACGGAACCCTTCGCGCGCGAGTCCGACTCGCACTTGGCCGGTTTTTTTTAAGTTACAGGTTGACGAAAGTTCGGTTACCATTAAAAAATTATTTTTTTCAGTGTAAATTCTTGAAAGGAACAACAGAACCGTCGACTTCTGGTGAGAGTAGTGGAAGTAAACCGAATAAAAAACGTCTTTATGACGATAATTATTTGAAATTCGGGTTTAGTGTGATTAATAATAAACCACAGTGCGTTATTTGCTTTGAAACTTTGTCAAGAGAAAGCATGAAGCCATCGAAGTTAATACGTCATCTCAACACAAAACATCCAAATGAAAAAGATAAGCCCGTGGAATTTTTCGAGAGAAAATTACGAGCTCTTGAAACTCAAAGAACTGGTATAGTACAAATGTCCAACCTTAATGAGAAAGCATTGCTTGCTAGCTATCGAGTCGCTTTTCGTGTGGCTAAAGCAGGAAAACCTCACACTATTGCCGAAAACTTGATTTTACCAGCGGCCTTAGATATAGCAGAGATTATGTTTGGGAAACCGGAGATCAAAAAACTCAAAACTATACCCCTTCCTGACAATACCATTCAACGCAGGATATAGCCACTGACGTTCGTGATCAAGTTATAGACAGAATAAAGGCGAGTACTTTTGTATCTTTGCAATTTGACGAATCTATGGATGTTGCGGGTTGTGCGCAGTTTGTAGCCTTTGTGCGTTTTGAATCCAGTGAAAAAAGAATGGAAGAAATACTATTTTGCAAAGCGCTTCCCATAAATACTACAGGTCAGTGCTTACATAACATGTTCCTTGATGCTACAAAATATATGGATATTGATTGGGCAAGTAAATGCATTGCTATTTGCAGCGACGCAGCAAAAGCGATGACTGGTGCGAAGAGTGGATTTATTGCTAGGCTGAAAGAACAAATGCCAAACGCTTGTTGGGTGCATTGCTTTCTCCATCGCCAAGCTCTTGCGGCCAAAACGTTGCCACAGGAATACAGTCAAGTTCTAAATATTATTATAAAGATTGTAAATTCTATTAAAGGAAAAACGTTGCAGACACGATTGTTTCGGATTATTTGTGAAGATATGGGGGCACTACACCAAAATTTACTTTACCATACAGAAGTAAGGTGGTTGTCAAAAGGCAAAGTACTGACCAGAGTTAAGGAACTTCGTGCTGAACTCTTAGTATATTTACAGCAGGCCAAGTCAGAATACACTGAATACATTTGAGACCCGGAATTTCTTTTCAAATTAGCTTTTCTGTCTGACTTATTTGAGCATTTAAATATCTTGAATAAAAGTCTTCAAGGTCGAGATGAAAATATCATCACCGCAAAAGACAAAATACATGCCTTTACAAAAAAAATTGACTTATGGTCGTCGTCAATAAATCAAAATAACTTCGAGTCATTTTCGTCGACACAATCTTTTACTGAAGAAGTTGGATGTGAGATAAACATCAAGGCATTTATACCTGGTATGAAAACGGTGTTAGATAATTTGAAACAAGAGTTCTGTCATTACTTCTCAGTGCAAGAGATTTCGGAAGACACTGGGCGGAGGTGGATCTTAAATCCGTTTTTAATAGCAGCTATAAATGAGGTCAATTTGCCAACTAAGCTCAAAGAGAATCTGCTTGAATTATCTGCCGATGGAATGTTACAATTGGAATTCAAGTCTGTTAATTTGGATACCTTTTGGTTAAGGAGAAAAACAGAATACCCGGAATTGACAACAGAGGCTTTAAAGTGCTTGATTCCATTTGCCACCTCGTACTTATGCGAGTTGACATTTTCGTCAATGGCTCAAATAAAAATTAAACAAAGAAATCGAAAGAAAAAGTAAAAAAATAAGGCTTAGAAGAATAGGTTAGACTTTAAAAATTTAGTTTAGAGCTTATCTAATAGATAAATTTAGTTATCCGAAAGGATGAGTTAGTGATATTTTTATATTTTTAGTTTTTCTCGGATTTGACATTTTCCTTCTCTCCTTGGTACCGGGAAGAAGGCCTCGGATTTTACTTATTTCCCCCTTCCCAAAGGGAAAGGGATAGGGATCGACCCCACCCGTCGGGTGTAGGGTCTCCCATACTCCGTGTGTACGGAAAGCTGGTGGTGTTGTGCCAGCCACAATCGGTTTCACCGAGATGTCTCAGTACACTCGTCTTAGCTTCTCTCCACCACTGCGCTCGGAACGCTGTTTATGCACCGGTCGCAGTCGGTCCTCCCGAGTTGTCTCAGTACACTCGCTTTACTTTTTCTCCTCTGTGCTCGGAGAGCTGTTTATGCATCTGACACAGACGGTTCCCCTGAGTTGTCACTGCACGCTCAGTGGATTACTCCCCCGCTGTGTATGGAAAGTTGGTGGTGTTGCGCCAGCCACAGTCGGTTTTTCCCGAGTTGTCTCAGTACACTCGTTTAAACTTCTATTCCGTCGTGCCCTGGAAAGCTGTTTATGCACCAGACACAGACGTTTTCCCTGCTTGACTCCATTTATTGATTGAAGTTTTTTCAGATTTCTTCGTATTTAGTTAAATTTATGGTGGTCGGAGTGGCCTAGCCACGTCTAAATTCGAAATTGTTTTTCTTTCCTTGCCATTGAGGAAAAGATAGTTGGTCGGTGGCCAGTGATGCCCAACCGCACCAAAATGATTATTTCTTTTTTCACGTTTTAGATAAGTTTCTTGGTCGGTGGCCAAAGTTGCCCAACCGCACCGAAATTCGAAATTTTCCCTTTTAGCATGGACTAGTAAATAGTATTATTGGTCGGTGGCCAGTGTTGCCCAACCGCACCAAAATAATTATTTTCCTCTTCCACAATTTACCTTAGATTCTTGGTCGGTGGCCAAAGTTGCCCAACCGCACCGAAATTGATTTTTTTTCCTTTTAGCATGGATTAGTAGTATTGTTGGTCGGTGGCCAGAGATGCCCAACCGCACCAAAATTGTTATTTCCTTCTTGCACGAGTTAATTAAAATTCTTGGTCGGTGGCCAAAATTGCCCAACCGCACCGAAATTGAAAATTTTTCCTTTTAGCCTGGATTAGTAGTATTGTTGGTCGGTGGCCAGAGATGCCCAACCGCACCAAAATTGTTATTTCCTTCTTGCACGAGTTAATTAAATTTCTTGGTCGGTGGCCAAAGTTGCCCAACCGCACCAAAATTCAAAATTTTTCTTTTGGCATGGGCTAGGAGTGTTGTAGGTCGGTGCGGTGGCCAGTGTTGCCCAATCGTATCTGACTTGCAGGACTCGGTAAGTCCAGTTTGTTAAATTATAGTGGAGTTTTCCGACTCCAGTTGCACGTTGTTGTCCTGGCGTACCGCAAGGAGTTTGATTTCAGTTAGTCCGGATTTATATATATTCGTTTGGTTCATCTTTCGATCTTCAATAAAAAATAGTTCCTATTTTTTATTTTTCCTGGAAAGGGGGTAATGTAACGTGTCGAAAAGACACGCTACATGTTAGATGCCTCCTACAATTGAATTGGAATATTTCGTTCGTCATTTCACCAGTCTAGCTTGCTAAATATATCCTATCCAAAGAATCGTGACTGTTTGTTTCATTTTCCATAGCTTTACTTACCCGCTGGAATTCCTATTCCCATATTTATTCGTATTTGAATGGCATTAGTCCTCATTTAGATATCGATATACTTAAATAACCTGGTAGATCTGTTAAGTCGAAGTTTTAGGTTATCTTTGGACTGTCGTTGTGACGTTTCCCCTGACAGTTGGTAGGACTCCGTCCTTGTCAAGATGTCACCCATGACAGGTGGGAATGAGTGTATTTTAGTATGTCTCAAACCGAATCCGGAAGTTTGACATCTGTCGACGTAAATTAAAAAAAAGAAGACGACTTTGACAACCAGACGGATATAGAATTCATTTGCAAAGAAACCTTGCTAGCAAACACTTGAGTGATAATTAAAATCCGCTAATATCGGGAAATATCCCAGCCTTTATGGCACTTTGTTAACTTAAAAGGATGGCTGGATAAAGGAAACAACTTAAGGTAAATATATTGCCAGTGGATTGCCAAAATCTTGTGAGATATTCGAAGAAGTAATAGCACATGTTTGTTTGTTGTTATAGCCCGCTCCTTGAAATACTGCATCACCTTCCAGCCACTCCGAGAGGAATCCGACGTAAGTTTTTGT